>JANRGW010009953.1:0-13448 GCA_024733675.1 Psilopsiagon aymara
CCCTAATCTACCTTCCTTCCCTGCTCCCCCCCCCCCCCAGCCTTCATTAGCCAGTTCTTCATATTCCCATTACCTACTCACTTTAAATTCAAGCTAAGCTTAAAATTTTGTCAAAGCAGCTTTCTTTTCTTGCTTCCTGCTTCCAGCTATTGTGCCAGGGAGGAAGGCTTTCTATTTCGCTGAGCTAATTCCAAGTTGGGAGTTACTGGTCTGAGTTGTGCTCAAGCCCCTTTGTTTTAAACCAGGTATTTAGCAACTGGAGGTGCTGAGAGATGCTATCTGCATCATGAGGTGAAAAAAAAAGCTCACCTAGCTTAGGTGTTCTGAGCTTTACCATATTGGCCTTTGTAACTTGTCGTCAGATCCTGTGATGGCAGATTCCTTAGGGTCATAAAAGTGCTTTTTTTTCTGGGTACTATTAATGGATTAGCAGCATGTCCTGGGTTCAGGTGACATTTTTTGTCACCACTTAATATTTACACCAGTAAATAGCCAGTAAAAACCTTCAAAGCTGGTGGTAGCAACCATTTTGTTCTCACATTGCACTGCTTAAAATGTGAGTGAAACCCAGTGATTAGGACCAAACCACTTGTGACAGCATCCCACCTCGCTGTCCTGTGTATGTTTTCACCCTGCATCTCCATGGGATATATCCATTATCTCTGCCTGTTTATTCAGTTTATGCTTTTCTCTGATGCATATTCATGTCATTTTGTCCTGACCACTTCTACCTTCCTTCACACACTGGTGAACATTCCTGCTTTAAACTGCTGTCTCTAAAGTCACACTGGAGTACTACTGTGTCAGAGTCGCCTCTTCCCTGCCTGCTGGCAGATGAAAATGGTTATTCAGACAAGGATGCAATAAATTTTACTGTGCTAGCCCAAAGGGAATGGATGCCTCTTGGAATGACAAAGCACTTACACCTTATCCAAATCAAGTAACTCTGCCTCTTGCAGATTTTTAAGTAGAGCAAGAGAACTTACCTGTGCATTAGCACACACAAATGCTGTACATATCCATGCTCTTCTGTTAATGTTTCCAAAAAGGGAGCACAAATAAAAATATTTCAATTTTTTCTGATCTTTCAGTATAATGAGTGGGCTGGGATTCAGGAAGGACTCCGGATTTACTTGGATTTAAGCAAAGGACATTGCAAATAGACATTAAATACTTCTAAGTATGTGTAATAGGGGATGAGGCCTCTGCCAAATCAATTTCTAGTTTAAGTAAGTTTAAGAGCAGTATCAAATTACTGTTGCCTGTGATGTCTGCTTGGTGGTCTCTGCAAAACCCAGGTTTTGAACCAGAAGAGATTCCCAGAGTGCAGCTAGCAATAGTTCTAGAGCAGCTGACACTGACCCAAGCCTGCAGATTTCAAGCTAGGCTTAGAAAGCATCTTGGGTGTATTTCTGCGACAGTTCAAGAAGGTCTAAGTCAGAGCTGGAACAAGCGCAGCTCCAGCCATGCACTCACTTCACCTGTCTGATGGCGAGACTGTGCAGGGAGCAAAGCTGAAAATTAATGGATATAAAACTGAGATTAATACTTTGGGAAATAAAAAATCCAGTAACTTTTTGCTCACTCAGCTGCCTGAGCCAACCTGCAGCGTGACCAGGGAAGCACCAGCAGCCACAGTGTTGTCCCTCATCCTCACACCGCTGAGGTACATGGTCGGGTCAGACACAGGAGCCTCTCACCTGAGCATCAGAAATCAGTTGGCAGCTTTTCCTGTCCTGAGATTTCTTCTTCACCATGCTCTCATTCACAGCCTTGACATCTTGTCTCCCTCAGCGTGCCCGGTTTGCATTTTCCCTTTTCATCTCTTTTCTCCATAAGTGCCTCCTGTAACTCATGCAGTCTGCTTTCCTGTCAGCCATTTCCCCCTCTGGTGAGGTCTGAGGTTTGACAGACTTTCCCCCTCCCCTGTGCTAAAGGCAGCGTGAGGCTAATGGCCAGCATTTTCCACCAGAAATATACAGGCCCATTAGAGCAGTAGAATAAACAGCTTCCAGAATTTGCTACTTTTATGGACTCTCCAGAGGGACAGGAGTTCCAGTGTGTAAAATGATGATCCAAATGATGGGGCAGGATCTATTTCTTTCTGCAGTTCTTATTTTACTAGCTGTTCCTTGATGACACCTATGTTGGTCGTCTTTATGAGTTTCTTGGCATAGAAAGCAGCATCTATAAGAGCAAACAGTATCCAACACTTACACTGTAGGTGTATATGCAAGCTTCATTTGAGGTGATACTCCCCATGTTCTGAGTTAGTCTCATTTATACAACACCAATTTTGCACCCTTGTAGTCATGTAAATGGGTTTTAAAGAAGACATGAGTATGATTTGTAGCTAGCCTCAGGCCATGAATTCCCTCCCATCATTTAGAAATGTGTTATCAAGCTGCATTAGGTTTCGAAACAATTTTTATGCAACAGAACAAAATTGTGTCGAAGCGTCTTGCAAGATGGAAAAATCCCAGTGTTCTGCATCTGTTTGTGTCCTGGTCAGCAGTAAGAAGGTAATGCTAGTTTTCAGAGACCATCAAGAACTTCATCACAACTAATTCATCCCTACAAACCATTTCAGCTTTGAAAAGAAACAACATTTTCCAATGCAAATTCATTTTGCTGGATTTCCTCACTGATTCCAATCATCTTACTTTCATTTTAAGTTCCTTTTTATATAGCTAAAGTGCAGTAAAATAGATCCTCATGGTGACTGTTGGCAGGGTCAGGCAAAGCAGGTTAGGAATACAGAACTCCTAACACAATATCCTGCTTCTGCTGCCCCCTTATAACACAATTTCAGAGGATTTATTGCAAATTATATTGTTTATGAAGAGCAATACTTTTCAATTGTGACATCATTCACTAATTCACACCGAATGCAATGCAGGATATTTTTCAAAAGCTTTGTTTTTTCTTTCTCTTTCATTTTAAGTTAAAAGTTCTGACTGCTCTGCTCATCTTTAAAAGGGCAGATACTGCTTGTGGATAAATCAGTCTACTTGAGCACCGAAGAGTGTTGTCTCACATTATCTCATTGGCAAAATTCCTGATGTTTTATTTTTAATCTGCAACTAATTGCACACTATGGACCAATTCTGCCAAGCTTCTTGGGCTAAAGCTTTGATGTGGCCACAGGAGAGACAAGCTAGTGGGAAGCAAGTTATTAGATCTTGCCTACTGGGTCTTATAGCCCACAAGGAAACCACTACTATTCTGATGCTGTGCATCAGGGTAAGCATGTATTCTTCAGATATGCTGTTGAAGTCTTCTGACGTGTAGGTTTTTCATTGTAAACAAATATTTTGGCAAAAATGAAAACCCAAGAGAAACTGACAGTGCTAAAATGTATACAAGGTATATATGTCTTTGCAGTGGCAATAGTAGATGGTGCCTGGTTGGTGGTTGGCTAACCAGAGGCAATGAGGTGCAGCTGCATTTCTCACTTCTGTCATTAAACACCCTCCTTTGTTCAGTGTTTCCCAGTGCTTTCTTCCCCTCCCTGGGGAAATCTGCTGAAGTATTACATCCATTTCACAGATGGGAGACAGGACAACAGAGACAGGAGTGGGTTAGTGCCACAGCCCCAGGCGGGCTGTGTAACTCGCCCTGTGCTTCCTCCAGAGCATGCATGCTCCACTGAGGCACCATCTTCACCTCCCCCCTCCCCACCAGGCCTGTGGATTTTGGTTTACCTCTCAGGCATTTTACAGGGCTTCCAAGTAATTGTTTCCACTCCTGAGCATGATTCCAGCTTGCACATTCTTCTTCCTTATTCTCTGCTCGTCATTAAAGATCCTTTCCTCTGGAAACTTTTAATTTCCTAGTTCTTGGCCTCTCCAATCACTCTCTCCAGCTGCCACTCCTGAAGATGGAATTGCCGAAAAGATTACATCCACTGGGAATAAATTCCTAAATGATGAGGCTTAACCACGTTTGTTTCAATTTCTATACCTTCAAAAAGAGCGCAGTAGTTTCCCACTAGTCCTGCAGGAGAGAGTGAAGATTAAGCAATGTTTGAAAGCACTTTGCAGATGGCAAAAAAGTCCACGCATGTCCAGAGATGTAGCAAGAGGAAACTTCTTGTCAAGCTGCGTTCTCAAGTCAGTTTCAACAATTATTTCCTCTTTTCTCTTATGGTTGCAAGTTTATTTAAAAGGAAAAGAAGTGTTCATTTTTTTTTTGGCACTCACAGTTTAAATCCATGTCTGTCACATTCCTTTGGCTTTTTCCTCATGTTCATTACTGTGCCCTCTCAGTGCTTAAAAATCATGAGCTCCTAGGACAACAGAATTTTTGAATTAGTCAGAATGTGATGTTCAGAGGAATTGAGGGAGCTGGGAGACCTCTGGAATTCAGCAGATGCTGGGCTTAAGCTACATATCCCATCTAGACATCCACATTTCAAGATACTTTTGAAAAGCATTTAAACAGAGCGTTCAGGACTGAGGAAGGGCAGTCCCCAGAGAGCCTTTAAAATGGGAAAGAAAGAGAAAGAATGAATTGAGAAAATTATCTTGCAGCTGGCTTCTGACACTGATTAGTAATTAAATTAAAAGTAAAAAGTTAAACTCTTCAAATGATTTAAAAAGCAGGAACAGAACATCCTTTCCCAAGGAGCCGGAGTGCCTTTTTAGGGATCCCACAAAGGCTGCAGCAATAATTCATTTGATTTAACTGATTTTGCCACCTTTTCTCTAGGAGATGATAAAGCCGGTTGTCAAGACAGATAAGAATGCTGCACTGTGGACTGCGTGCTCACAACGTTTTCCAATTTAAGACTTCTATCATCAGGTCTTCTTTATCATCTTCAGGCAAACTCAAATAATTATGATTTGCTCTTCTTTTAGTGTCTCAAAGTACGCCAAGCATATTAAAGATACAGAAAGCAACATGCATTCCTGACCAAGACAGGATTTCTTAATTGCTATTTTATTATGTATCTTATTACTTTCCAGAGGCTTTGATCAATGCCTTGGCCACTGCACAAATACAGAAGAAGGCTCTGTCATGGCCTGATGAGTTTATCACCAAAGTCATAGAGTCAAAATGGATGATTCAAGTGTAGCATAGATGAAAAGCAAGTTCTTGAATGGAGACCTGAGGCAAACACAGTGGTCTGACTAACTCTGAAAGCATCTTCTCCACCCATTTTAGAAGTACCCCAGGCCCCATCCATGCTGGCCTTGAAGCAGCTTGACTTCTACAGATAACATCTTCCTTGCAGCAGGGAATACTGGGGTCTCTGTGGGAAAGACACTGAGCAACCTTGTTTGGCCAACGCTGCAAGAGCAGAAGGGATGGTAGAGCTGGAGGCATTAAGAGATCTGGCACAGGTCACAGCAAGAAAACACAATTTGAGCTAAGAACAGAATTGTTAAGGGAATGGCTTTCAAAGAGCATCAAAAGGTATCCAAAGCTCACTGATAGCCAATAGCAAGTATTTAAAGAAGAAAAGCTGTTGAGAATGAAATGGCGGACAGGAGAAGTAAGGAGAGAAGAGGAGATGAGAGAAATGGGATAAATGCAGAGAAAGTCAGTAAATCTTGAATTGCTTGATTGAGGACACTAAGAGGGTTTTTTGACAGAAAAGTCTTAAAATTTATTAATTAGACCCCATCCTTTTACCAATGATTTATCAGCCAGGCTTTTTAGTTCTTCAGAGCCTGTAATACTTCCCAGATTGCTGGGAAAGAAAGTGTATTCCTCTTTCAAATACTGATTGCTCTCCCAGTACAGGCTCGAGAAAGCCAGGCATGACTAGACTATTATTTCAAGAGTTAGTAGATGATTGTGGATGGTAGTTGCATCCTGTTGAAAACATCCCTTGTGGTAGGGATGAAATGGGGGCAGGGTGAAAGGGGGTAATTTGTGATCCTTCACTTGCCTTTGATTATTAAGGATGACCTACAACTGAGGACAAAAAAAACTAATAAAAGTAAGGTTTTGGTCTTCAACCACATGAAATATCTCTCCCTACTAAACAAAGCTCAAGCATCATCACTTTTACATGCAAGTTCAAGCTAAGCACACACTGGAGTGTCCTTGCTGAACTGGAGTGAGAATGAGGTGAGCACCACTGACGTATAGAAGATGCCATCTATCTTCTACTTAGAAATTATTCTTCTTCCTTATGAAAAAGAGATGTGGCTGCTCCTGAAACTGGGCACTACCCCCAGAATAACCAAACCCAGCCAGGGGAGCGCCTTTCCCTGTGAGTCGGTGATGCCCCAGGGGTGAGGCTGGAGACTGGCTGGGTTGAGGGCACTGCTGCCCTCCCATGGGCTGCACTAGGTGGTTCCAAGGATCCATGCTGGTGCTCAGTGCCCAGTGATGCTCTAGATATTTTCTGTACAACAGCTGCCTACTTCAGGTTTGCTCAGGATTTGAGATTTTGACACTAAACACCAAATTTGATGCCCGTGTTGTTTTCTGAAGGATGTAACCACTCAACTGGTTCACTGAATTGCTTCTGTTTTCCAGAATAAATGTTGCGATGCTTTTCCTCATATACCCCAGATTGTAAGCTATCCTGCTTATATGCCAGAAAGTCCTAATAAATACACATCAGACTTACAGAGCTTCCACAAATATCATTATTTCAAGGCAACCTACTCATGCTTCAGAAATGGAAAGCAAAAACCACCTCCAGTATGAAACACCTACCCATCAAGAGATTTCCAATTCCTTGTTTTATTCCTGAGAGGTTGTCAAACGGTGAGCTTCTGCTTTACAAGCAGGGATTCCCACCTGAAATGAATATTGGACAGCCCTGAAGAGCAAATAGTGAAACTTTCAAGGACAGATAATTTGAACTATGGGCACCACAAAATCAATGTGCTTGTTGTGGAGCATGAGGGAAGTGAAGGTTGCTCCTTTGGATTTACATATTTTCACAACCTACTTCAAAACAGGTGAAGGGCAGTGTGTAACACCCACTCTGGTAAGCGTTCTGCATTGCCTTCAGGTCAGTGCAAGCAGTGCATGCAAACAAACAGCAACAGCATACCAAGGTGAGCTGAAGGACAAGCATTTTTTGAACAGCGATGTCGTGTGCCCTGAGCCAAACAGTGCGTCGCAGAAGACAAATGGGCAGTAGTAAACGACCACCTCACACCTCCGCTAGCACTGAGTGCAGCAGCTGAAGTGTTCATTTTTCCACCAGACCCCCTCTTGTCCACAGGCTCATGACAGCAACTAGCACCCCAGAGGAAGATCTCTCCTTTTTTCCTTCACCTGGGCTTGCTGGCAGAGACCCACAGGTCCTGGCCTTGCTGAATTGATTCTGGCAGTTGAGGGCTTCAATGGGACACGAGTCATGCTTGGCACAAGGGGTTTCCTGGCTGTAGGTGAGATGCTAAGCAAGGCTCGGGCTATGGCAAACGCTTTCAGCACTGTCTGTGACTGCTTTACACAGTGACGGCAAGAACTGTGTGTCTAATTTGGGCAGCAGCAGATGGATCATTTAAGACAGAAAGAGGCTGGCACTACCAGCAGAGTGAAGGGATAACGTGTTCCTTCTGCAGCACAAATCTCACAAGTGACTCATGACTCTTCTGCAGCTCAAACTGGCGTCCCTTGGTCTTTGTGACTGTGACTGCACACTTTAAAGGTCAGGAAGCAGTGCTTCTTCCCCGGTACCTTTGAAACCATGCTGAAGAGAGTTTTGCTCTTAAGAACATCCAGGGCACACAATGGCTCCTGATGGTTTGATTGGCAGGCTGCTCTTCTCGTCCTCCTGGCCCAAGTGTGGGGACGATAAAAGAATCCAGCAAATAAAGCTCTCAGGAGAGTTTGATTCCCCAGTGCTCAATGCATACATAATTCTCGTGTACATGACTAATATCAGGCAGGCCTGGTGCTTAGGCTTTTCGTGCCTGAGCCACACCCACATTCCTCCTTCGAGCCCTCATTTCAGAGCAGATTTCAATTAACTTTCATCAGATGTTTAAGGTGGCCCAAGTCTTGTCTTCTTTGTGTAGGTGTTCAAGTTTCACTGCCTTACACTTGAGAATGCGTTTCACTGCTAACTAGAACAGAGACTGGTTTGGCCATGTGCTTATACGGTCTTCTGTCTAATGGTCTGATTTAAGTAGGGCTTCCCATGACAGAAAAGCCCTGGAGATAGCTGAGCTGTGTGTACAGAGTGCCCACATGCAGGAGTTCATGCACTGCTCACTGCTAAAGCATACAGTGATGGCTTACCTCTAACTCCCTGGAGTCGTGGGCATTTCACCACTGCCCTTGCCAGAGTATTATAAAGCCTGAAGCTGGATGGTGCTCAAAATCCCACTGCTGTCTTCCCTGAAACTGAATTGTTATCTATGTCAAGTAGTAGCTGTCTTTGCAAATTTAATTTCTGTGTGATTTACACCAGCTTGAACTCAGCATCATTCAAGTCAGTGCAGCTGTGCTCTGTGATGGTAAAACCCCTAAGGATTCCATTAGCATAGGGAAACTGCTGGCCAGAAGATCCAAAGGATAAGAATATCCCAGTGCCACTGCATTCTTAACTCTCCTTAAATTCTCTTCATAACTTTTATTTATTATTTTATGTGGATAAACGCAAACTGATACAGACCACCATGAGTACCACACGCTGGAATGCCACGCGAGACAGAACTCGCTCCGTCTGCACAGAACTTGAAATAGGCCCCACTATCCTGGCATTTCAGCAATGTTTCCATCTTTCATACGTTTCTGGGCTGCATCCAGCTGAAAAGAGTAAGCACTCACCTTTGACAGTTAAGTAAAAGAAGGGTGGTGTCCTCCGTTCAGCCTCGCTGGAATGGCCAGCTGCAATTTGCAACCCCATTTCATAACAGTACCTTTATTGGCAGGCTTGCCAAAGAGGCCTGGGACTGGTGACCTTTGCAAATGAATAACCAACTTTGACTTTAGAAACAGTCTTTCATAATGAAGTTGATCCTGGGAACACACCCTCTGCCTACCCTGAACTTATTTTTCAGTAACTTTAAATCCAAAACTATATTTAAACTATTTAAACTGGGCTTAAAATTGCATGTTTATTCCTGCATAGGATGCTAACATAATTAGGACTATGGGTCATCTGCTGCATTTTACTGAATATAAGCTCCTAAAAATGCCTGTCTTCATTGCACAAATGCTTATTGACAAAATACCATTTCTTAAACATGTCTGTAGTTTTCAAATATAAGCTTGTTCAACTTCTGCTGAAAAAGAGGCTGAAAGAATAAACCAGCTCAAATATTCAAAACCCATCAAAGTGGTAAGGATAACAAAATAAGTAAGAACAACCTACTGATTTTTCAGGTTTCATTTTTAGTTGCCATTTCTCAAGACCTTTTCTTCCAGCTCTCAAGGCTAACAGGTAGCTACTTCCTGTTTCACAAAAGGTAAGATACTCACAAAAAATGCCATCTATAATGAAACAAATGACAAAGCATGAGTCAGCAAAATCACCCCAAAGCTTTATCAGGGAACCTGTATTTTCTTCCAGGTTGTTTTTCATGTGACATTTGTGTGACATTGCCTGAAATGATTCCCTTACACCTTGGGAGTTTGGCTGAGAGAGCTGACAATAGTCCATGTTACTGAGAGTGAATTAAACACAGCAGCAAACTTGGTCTAAAGAGGCAGTTGCTATTCCTGCACTCTGGGAAAGGGGGGGAGAGGGAAAAAAGGAAGAAATGAGGGAAAGGAAGCCTTTTATTTCCCTAGTTATGCATCTTCTACCCGGTAGTATAGGAATTCATGCAAAGTTCCTCACTAAGCATTTGTGACAGCTTTCTGTAAAAGCAAAACCACTAACAGCAGAGACAGTAGCTGGCGAACAGTATCAACATGAAAAACATGTAAATCTGGATATATATGAAAAATCTATATATACACACTACTCTAGATTATATATATATATATATATATATATATGTATGTATCTCCGACAGCCTTTCTGTCTGATTTTTAAACGGGGTGCAGATAAACCTCATTCACATCCATACAAACCAGTTTTAGCAGATCCTTCGTAGTGGTTAAGGAACAAACAGAGACTGTGAAACTGTTTTTATATGTTGCTATAATTATTGGAAGATCTTTGATGGCCTAACCCAAACCTAAACCAAAAGAATAATTTAAAACCCAAAAGAAATGTGGACAGTACCAAAGGTTACTTTGTTAGTTCCTCCTTAGCTTCAGCATCCAGTCCAGCATCACAGTGTGGAGCTTTTTATTATTCTTACTGGCTTTCTCCCTTCTAAAAGTACTGCTGGAGAAGTTTTAGGCCTACTGAACAAAATGCTGACAACGTCTTTGTGAGAACCCAGCGAGGGCAGCCATTTCACTCAGAAGATACTTGTGGCTGCCTGTACATAGTGTGATAACACAAGCACAGCTAACAGGGGCTCCTTGGCTTGCAGGTCTCTTGGCGTTCTGCACAGCTCATCCACACACACTGTGATGGTTACACCCAGAAGTAAAAGCAGAGCCAGCAGCCTGCGGCAACCAGGTTCACAGAAGGATCTACCAGTGAGGACAGCATTTCTACATCACTGATGAAGCCTCTGTGCACACAGGAGGCGTTGGGGCTTTGATAATCTGAACAGGGGTTATGCTGCAGTGGTGAAAAGACAGCAGCTGCGGGAGTGTCAGAAGAGCCTCTGGTGCTGTTACTGCAAACTGGCTGCGGCAGTGGCGACTCTTGGACATGGCATCTTGCTCCACGTGGCACAGTTCTGGCCACTGACCTGTGGTGCAAGCCCAGAGCCCTGCTGCACTCAAACAAACACCACTTCCCAGAGTGGGGGTGCGAGGCTTCTGCATGGGCAGCACTGTCCTGCCTGCTCCTCTGCTGCTCCATGTTACATCAGAGTTCATCTGGCTTTCAGCTTAGAGATTACAGACATGTTTTTTCCTGCAAGGCTGTGCCGGGCTCATTTGTACATCAGCACGACTGTGGCTCAACAGTCATTAAGGGTCTGTGCAAGCTGTGGGTTTTTTTTTTTTTTTTTTTAAGAAAATCAGATTAAAAACCTCAAGGGCAGCTGCCTGGAGCAAGTCACATCTTACAGGAGCCTCTGCTGTTGTGTGGCCTGGTCATGTCCCCATGGTATCCTTCTTCCATTCATACCCTGAGTTTCACTTTCATTTCTCCGCAGCACTTGAGTTTCAGTTCTCTTTCCAAGCTGCCCTCTGTCTTGCTGGCACCTCCTCCCTCAGCTACTGCAATACTCACAAGTCCACTTGGAATATCTTTTTCTTTTTGCTTTCTCATGCTTTCCTTTTACTTTTTCCTTCCCTCTCCCCTTCCCTGACTTCACATCTTTCAAATCTGTTTTTCTCAAGTATCATAGTTTAAGCCATTAAGAAAGAGTAAACTAAGAAGGGATGAGTTAATCGGGTTCTTAACCTTATTTGTGAAACTAAGTATCAGCTTGGGAACTATCACAAATGGACAGGCTCAAGTGTTTTCTGGACTCGGGGAGTGTTACTTTCAACCTTTCCCCTCATGACTGTGCAATTTACCTCACCTTTGTGGATTGATGAATGAATCAGCAGGTCTTCTCTTTCTGTCAGCTCAGCCCCCTCCTCCCCTTCCACCCAGATAAAATTCCTTTTAACTCTCTATGGTGTCATCTGTTTGGAACTATCACACTTTATTTGAATCAGGTGTTGTTAAAGTAGGAAACGTCATTTCCAACATTCAGATCATTGCAATTCTGATCCTGCAAATCCTATTAAGGCTAAATACCTGTTCAAATTACTAAGAAGAAACCTCACGCCTTGTTTCTGTGCTTCCACAATTCCAGCTTGGCACATTCCCTGGGATGGTCATGGTGATTTTTCTTTGAAACAAAACCACGAAATGACAATAGGACAAGAACTGCTGTAATTCTAGAATTGCTGCTTCATAACGACAGTGTAAAATATCATCCTGAGGTATTGTGATGGCTGCTTTGACTAATAACTGTGGGGATCTGGAACAATTCATGGGTCCGGCCAGGCCCTAACCAGCCCATAGCATGAAAGAAACTGGGTTTATGGGACTTCTTGTGCCAATTCTTCACCTTCCTGGTGCTGGGGCCTGCAAAGAACAGCTGGAAGTCTGGGATGAAAAGGTTCCCCACTACGCACTACCTGTCTGAGGGCAGTGATAGTGCTGCTGTGATGGTAATGAATGAGGAGAGCTGCAGTGAGTTGCGTTAAAGTCCATTACTACTGGAAGAGGACCAAGTGGCAGTGAGGTGTGTATAAACCTAACACATGCAAACTACAAGTTATCTTTTTCTAATAAAATACATACATTGCTGCACATATATATATATATACACATATATAAAACCAGGATGTGGTTTAGTCTATAACTACTGTTCAAGACTGCTCTGTGGCAAATACGAGCAATGCATAAAAGATTGTTACAATCTGTATGACATTTACTTAGCCGTTTGATAAGCTCTTTCATGGTAGCACAATCGGCTTCTGGACACACAGATAAGAGCAAGTCAGCATTAGCAATTTGTACTCTGTTGCTCTAAGCAGTTTGGGGATGCTGCTTGGCACAACTGTAATTAAAACACATTTTATTTTCCCCTGTGTTATTCTGCAAGCCACATGCTTGGTTCTGTTTTCAAATACACCGTCTTTAAATAAATGTGTGGGAAGCAAAGCAAGGAGCAGTGCAACTTTCTGATTACTCAGAGTACTGCTTGATCTTGTAATTGTAGGCTCTTTGTTGTTGTGGATCACTGCAGCTGGGAACAGAACAGGGGCAAGCAGAATGATGCAAGCCTGGAATTTCATGATGGACTATCCCTAGGCTGTTTTACCGTACATTTTTCTGTAATGTTCCTTCTATTTCCCTACTGTAAAACCGCCTGGTAGAAAGCCACATGGCACTGCAACAGTAGTAATTTAAAACTCAGACATCTTACAACAGCAATAGTTTCATTTGAATTAGAAATGTAGAAGCTGGCACAGCCACGTAACTAGCACTGTTCCACTGGCGCAGCACAGCCTCCCGCCTGGTCCTGCCAGCCGTGAGTAAATCCACGTGCCTCGGCACTCTGAAGGCCAATCATCAACCCGGCACAGCCTAATCTCAGGAAGATCTTTTAGCTAGGAGGAGATACAGAGGTTTGCTCCTCGACTGCTCTCCGGTGAGCCACCGAGCTATTCCCATTTGCGTGCGGAACCGTACTCATGAAGCAAAAGGGAGACCCAGCCAGGCGTCAGGCCGCTGCCAAGGGTCTGCTGGGGAAGATACGACTGGGAGGCCACATCGCGAACCACTGCCCCTCCTCGCAGCGCCAGCCGGGCCCGAGGAGCCGCCCAGCTCCGCCCGCTCCCACTTGCGAAGAGAGGAGACCCGGCCTCGCCTCCCTTGCTCAGGGGCCCTCCCGAGCACGGCGGCACGCAGCGAGCCGCGGTGCGCTGCGCTGCGCTGCGCCGCGCCGCGCTGCTGG
>JANRGW010009954.1:0-11095 GCA_024733675.1 Psilopsiagon aymara
TTAAGAACCTCAGCCTTCTCCAAATCCAGGGTAGCCAGTTCTCCTGATAGCTTCTGGAGAGGGCCCACATTGTCCCTGGTCTGCCTTTTATTTGCAACGTACCTATAGAATCCCTTCCTGTTATCTTTCACTTCCCTAGAAAAATTTAATTCCAACTGGCCCTTAGATTTCCTAACTTGATCCGTAGATTTGCAGATAACATCCCTGTATTCATCCCAGGACACCTGCCCTTGCTTCAACCTTTTATAAGCCTCTTTTTTCCCCTCAGTTTCCTGAGTGGCTCCTTATCCATGCGAGGAGGTCTCCTGGCTCTTCTGCTGTATTTCCTTCTAGTCGGGACACAACACTCCTGAGCTTGTAGCAGCTGTTCCTTGAATATCAACCAACAGTTTTGGGTCCCCCTGCCCTCTAGGGCTTTATCCCATGGAATCTTACTAAGCAGGTCCCTGAAGAAGCCAAAGTCTGCTCTCTTGAAGCCCAGGGCAGTGAGCTCACTGCACGCTCTTCTCACTTGTCCTGAGGTTCTCAAACTCGAGATTAAACCCTTCTGACCTGAAAGCTACCCAGTTTAACTCTGATTAGTATTCTTCCTATCAAGATATTTTGTTCTTAAATTGGACCATAACATAGAAAAAGATTGGCCAGCAGGTCAAGGGAAGTGATTCTACCCTTCTAGTCTGGTCTGGGACTCACCTGGAGTACTGTGTTCTGCTCTGCAACACCCAGGAGAAGACAGACATGGACCTGTTAGAGCGGGTCCAGAGGAGCAGCACAAAAATCATCCGAGGGCTGGAGCACCTCTCCTATGAATAAAGGCTGAGACATTTGGTGTTGTTCAGCATGGAAAAGAGAAATCTCCAAGGAGAGCTTATAACAGCCTTTCTGTACCTAAAGGAGGGCTACAGGATATCTGAAGAGGGACTTTTTACGAGCGCATGTAGTGACAGTACAAGGGGGAATGGCTTTAAACTGAAAGAGGGTAGATTTAGATTGAATGGAAAGAATTAATTCTTTTATGATGGAGGTGGTGAGGCGCTGGAACAGATTGCCCAGAGAAGTTGCAGATGCTTTGTCCCTGGCAGTGTTCAAGGCCAGGCTGGATGCTGCTTTGAGCAATCTGGTCTAGTGAAAGATGTCCCTGCCCATGGGATGCTGGACTAGATGATCTTTAAGAATCTCTTCCAATCCAAACCATTCTATGATTCCATGAAACAGTTCATTTTCTTATTTTTCTGCGCACAAGATGCCACAGAAACTCTCTTAATCTTGACATAATGAGTGAATTATAAGCAACTGAAATAATCCTCCACCTCTGGAATGTCCTGCTGACTTGCAGCAAGATCATTAGACCTGGACCCTCAAAAAGATGCGTGTGTTGTAATACTTTTTGTGGCCTACAGCCTTGTGGATTCTTCAATTAAACAGTTAGTGCCAATGGAGAAATAGAAACCCAATTTACAAATTCACAAAGGCTGCAACTTAGGAAGGCAATCTTGTATAAAATGCTGCTATGTCACCAATTACAGATAGACAACTGCTGGACCAGGAATATAGTTTGCCTATCTTTACCTGTGTTTGGCCTCCACATATACCATTAAGGTACCTGCATAATTCCTGGTTCTTTTCTAATCTGTCTATAATTTTTAACAATAACATTATAGAGAGGAAAAGGAGAGGTGTTCTGTTTTGTTTTGTTTCTCTTGGGTTTTAAAATTCAAAATAATTTTTCAATTTAAGATTTATGAACTTCAGTTCTGTTTAGGTAATGTTCTGATTTCCTTTTTTTTTTTTTCCCATTTCTAAAGCAGTTGTTAATAAAGAGTGTACGCAGTCTTGAAACATAAATAGCTTTCACCACTTTGTGATTCAAGTTCTGCTTAATAAAGAAAAACCTATCTTCTTAATCTTTTCTTTTGAAGGAAGTATTTCATAAGACATGTTGAATATTTCCCTGTACTCAGATTCTGCTTGAATTTCAGAGTGACACCCACTGCCACAGTGTCTTTTGGCCAAATGGGCCATGGACTGAGGGACTGAGAAATGGTCTCATGTGTAATTAACACTGAATGTAGCCAAGGGTTTTGAAGGTTAATATCGAGTTCATAAAGTAGTTATACAATAAAGTAAATCATCATGAACCAAAGCAAGCATTGCTGAGAAATGTTCCCGCAAGCCATTTATTTTAACTAGCAGTTACTATGTGCAAAACAATACCTATTTATACTATTTATACAATGATAAACTAAAGATATGTACTTCAGGTGAAAGAAACAGCAATACTTTTGGAGAAGGGGGCTGATAAGTTATTAAGCAGTGAATCACTTCAAGCAAAATGGGTAAATTCTTTAGGATTATCAAAGAGGGGAAAGGAAATCTTTGTTACCTTTATTATTTTTATTCTAAAACCTTTTATTCAACTGACAATCAGAAGAGGTAAGGTATTTGAAGATAATACTCTTTTATTACCAATGCTCAGTTAATGTTTAATTAAGAAGACTTTCATCTCAAAGATCCTTACAATTCTTTCAAAGGTGCGTTCTTTTGAAGATTTTTCAGTTTAAGTTTTGAATGATGAGTTTTCGGAAGGTTTATAGATGATATATTGATTGAAATAAAATGCAGACTATAGGTTTTATTTTAGTTATTTCTCAAATATTATAATATATAAAATGAGAAAAAAAATGGAAATCCATAGATGTATAGCTTGAGAAAATAGGGACCTTTCTTTAGACTTAAGGAGATCTTTCAGGCCAAAAAAGCTAAACTGTTTTTCCAGGTACTTCAGGTGGTTTATTAATTGCCCCCCCAAACCTTGCATTTCTGTTCAATTTTTTGAACTAGAAGCAATAAGAGTTCAGCAATTTAGATAAGCCCTTAAAGACCGGATGGACTTAGGTTATCCTGAGAAAATTCAATGAAAACAGAATGATATTCAAGAACATTCGGAAGATTTGAAAGCTATTTCAGTGAACAAGACTTTAAAAAAAGTAGCAAACCAGCAATGGTGCTTTCCAGCATATAGAAAATAACTATGGTGTCACATGTTTTCTCATGTGAGGGCTACTGGACATTTAAAACAGAAAAAAGTCTATAGTTCGCTCCCTTCCTATGACAAATTTAAGGCACTGAATTTTTTCATTTATGACATTGGCAATCTTTCTTATTTATCTCTAATAAACCTTTGACTGAATAGGCTGATCTGCCAGGGCAAGAAATTTTAAGTGATATGAATATTTTCATAAATTTTATCTAACAGTCTTTAGTCTTTCTATGATAGTGCTAATGAGTCAGAGAGAACATTTCTTTCAGCTGCCTGTGAGGTCTGCATTACAGGCTTCTGAGAGGAAAAATATGTCATTTTTAGTTAAAGATACCACTTTGAATGAGGTTGGACTTGAATTGGGGAAGAAATCGCATCTTCTGTTTGCCAAGGGCAGTATTTTAACAATCTAGATAGGTGCTGCCAGTTGTGTGGGAGCAAAATGACAGCCTAATCACACACACATTTGACTGCATGCTGAACTTTTTTGCTGCCAGGACATTCATCTTTGAACCAGGAGCAAGGTGGCAAATGTACTACTGATGCCAACCCCCTAAATACATTTATATCTAATTTGCAGGAAGGATACATTTCTGATTATGTCTTTAATCTACCAAATGCAGTTCTACTTTTTGGTATTTGTCTTCACTAATTAAGTTAGAATTCTTTAAAATTAATATAATCTCCTCCAATATAGCAATTAACATACAGTTCCAATATGGAAGTGGTACTAGATATGCTACTTGAGTGTGCCCACTGTAATGCACACATAATGTAATTCATATACAATAGTACATCCCCTAAAATCTATATCTGTGTGTGTATATATGGCATATTAGTCATCAAACCTTTTTAGGGAAGGGGAAGATTTTTTTATGGCCAAATAGAAAGTTTGTCTGCCTTTGTTACAGCCCAAAAAGACAAATTTAATTCTAATATTGAGCATGATTACAGATTAATTAGTGTCAGTATCCACAGTGTCAGAAGTTTTTGGAGCCCTAAACCAACCCTTTGCTAAATTTCATAACCCTTCTGTGAATCTTTTTTTATTTTGCACCTTCACAGAGTCCAATAACTTTTTTTATGAGTTAGATGTGCCTTAGATAAAATAGTACCTTTATTTCTTTATGAAAAAAGGACCTGATAATATATTCCTTTCTACTTCATGTATTTTATAATTAGCAAATGAGTATTTTCTTTCAACTTTTTACATGCATGATTTTATCAATATTCACCACATATTTCCCCAGCTCCCCATTTCCAAGCAGCAAACACCTCATCATACCTTCCCTAACTTTATAGGCCCATCAGTTCTGCCTTACGTACTCCTGAAACACAGTAACCCAAGCTCAAAATACAATGAAGTACAAGTGGCATGATTATGTTTTCTTTCTGTTCTCTATTGCTTCCCCCACCATTACTGAGCATCCAACTGTTCATTTTTTTAAAGGTTGGGGGAAGGAGAAAGAAGAAAGGGAAGACATTTGGAGTGCTTCACATACTTGTTTTGGTTATATTTCATCTTTAAATTTTGAATTTGATGTTTTTTTCAAGTAGTGTACATCATCAGTCCAAGTGTATCACTGCATTACGTCTGAAACCCTGGAAGCACAACTGGCAGCTAAAAGCAGAAATGGCACGAGCTAATTTAGCACCACAGACAGGAAGCAGGTTGGCAGCACAGTTAAGACAGATCAAAGGAAGCTATCAATATTAATTTCAAGATGTGGCTGAAAGCTCATGTAAGAATAAAAGACAAAGATCATAGAGGGAGATTAAAATTATTTATCATGTTACTGGCTTAAAAATGTGCTTCCACAAGTGCCTGTCCTCTGCCTAGTCTTGTTGCCATTGTTCAAAGTGTTCAACTCCTCACACCCTGAAGAACCTGAAGTAAACCCAAACTTTTAAAATATTCCTAAGATATTTCTTGACTGAAGAAAGAAGGAAAAATATGCCGCTTTATTCATGCTTTCAGACATTCAAGCCTCACTTTCCTTTTGTTGAAACTTGCTTAGTAGGCCCTTTTAAACAAAACAGTTGGTGTTACATATTGCTTCATGCCAGAAACTCCATTAGCAACAGGCTTATTGCTGAAATAATGATTGTTCCATCACAGTACTTCTCTTGTTGCAATACAGCAGCTTTGTACTATCTGCCATTTAAAAATGTGCATAGCAAAAAAAAGAAAAAAAAAGGAAAGAAATCCAACCCTATAGTACTATCTTCTGCTTTCATTGCTCATACTGATATGATTCTCTGGAAAACAGTTTTATTTTATGTAAGCTGTAAAATATCAGCTAACACTTCCGATCAGTGGCCACCACTTTCAAAGTATCTTGAAGACTTCCATGATTCATTATGACTCCTGAAAATACCAAATGTCTTGGTTAGAGGATCTGACAAAACACTAAACAAATTAAAACCAGAGATCTAGCAAGCAAGGATAGGTGGTTGAACCCCAGCAACTTCATTAGTTAAAACTTTGCCAGTGATAGTTAGGCCATTCTGACTTAGCTGCTCCTAAGACTGTCAAAGGGAATGAATTCTCTCCTTGTAAGTCACCCACCAAGAGGAGTCAACCAAAAAAACTCCACAGAACACATGCCAGACTGAAAGAGGTTAACACCTAAAGATGTTTAGGACTTAGGAGATGCCAGGTAGGTAGACTGCATGTTGAAGACCAGCTTCTGGGAGGCGTGTGTGTATGTGATAGAGTGGACTTCAGTCCTGACCATCTGCAGAGGAAAAACAGGACTAGAGCATCTCCGTTGCTTCTGTTTATGTATATGTCTGTAAAGGCATCATTCTCTGCCTGTGCTAATTCATTGTATGCTGTGCTATTGCAGTGCTTGTGTGTGTGCATGTGAGTGTGCATGTTGAGACTGAGCTCACCCTTGCTGCCAGATGGACCTGGGGGCATGGAACTACAGCAGATACAGCATTTGTCCAGGAAGAGGTGAGCCTGCCTTTGCCCAAGCCCCATAAAATTTGGCAACCCCTAAGACTTTCCTACTGTATTGCATTATTTATTATAGTTATTACATACACAATATAAAGCTTCAGTAAAAAAAAAGTAAATTAAAACATAAATTGCTGTTTTGAAATCTAAATGCTTGCATAGAGTTATTTAATGTGATAATTAAGGAAGAAGAAGAAATACTAAAAGTCATAAAATTATTTCAAATCTCAGTGCTGTTTCAGTAATGTTTTGGTCAAATTGCAAAAATGGAGGTAACTGGTTACACTTATATGGTTACCTGTGGAGACTGGAAGTGTATGTGCAGGAGATGAGATAACAAATGAGAGCTAGCCAGGAAAATGCAAAACAGTAGAAGAGAGATAGCAAAAAGAGAGATATGAGAAAGGCAGGAGAGTCTAGAAAATTATCTAGCAACAGTGGAAAACACTGCAGCATACATATTCAAGCAGCTGCAGCAGTCTATAAGACATCAGCCAAAAAGCTGGAACTTTGGGTTGCAAATGAGAATCACAAGACCGCAGAAGCACCACAAAGAAAAGAGGATTTCTCTCTCCAATGAGCAAAACATGTAATGCAGAAGATTGGGCAGCTCAATATACAAAATATTCCTAAAAAAATAAATTAAATTCAGAGGGGAGCAAGTCAGAAACAAAAAGACATCTAATAATGATATTACCCTAATGTGGTCTTTCAGTTACCAGTTATGTGGAACTGAAAATTTTCTGTAACTGTATTGTCTAACGTCTATTTCCCCCTACACTTTGCTAATCCCAAGACATTGTTTTCATTACACATGAGGAAAGAAAGGGATTACTGCAAAGTTAAATCATCTGACTGCAAAATGTATTCTCTTGTTTATAGGTCACTCTAGACATGAAGAGATAGTTTTCACTTCTTGTCATGTTTTTATACTACTCTATTGCAAATATACCAGCTGTATTTCCTGCTATTATGATTGCTATGTGCTTCTATATCTGTAAGAATTTTAAAGTATACATAAGGGATAAAAATTAAATATTTTTCTATTCCAAAATGTCATAAGAAGGTCCTATAGACTATATGTTTTACCTAACTCTTTCAATTTAAATGCATAAAAATTAAGTTCTGTTCCAAAAGATCACTAAATTTTTAATAGCAAAATAAAAAAAACATCAAAGTATTTATAAAAATTATATCATTCTATAATACATATTTATTATCATATTTTATATTAATTTGGATAGTGCCTAAAGGCCATATCCAAATCATAATAACACTCTTCAAAAAGTCATATAGGGAAGTAACATGGTATCCTTATTTTATTCAAAATCCTGAACTCTCATCTGCAAGAGTTCCTTATGAAGCTCCTTAAGGAGCTGTTATTAAGAAGTTCAGAAAAGCAGTTATGCCCCAATTAAATGCTACAAACATATTCAATATTATTCAAAAAAAATTAAGTAAGATTTTGCAAAGGATGAAAAGGATGAAATTTAATTTTCAGACTTTTGAAATTAGTATGTCAGTAGAATTGACATTTTTTGAAAAGGAAGGGGAGCCTTGAGACATCAAGAACACATTCTCTCTCATCTTAACACATAAAATTTATTTGTTTATATTCTTTGGATTGTTTTTTTAATGCTCTACAGAAATTCTAAATGAGTGGTTTGCTAACATTGAGCTTTTGTATACTTTAGGCTATTAAAGATGTGTGAATGGGACTGATAGAAAATGTTATACTTCAGTGGTCTGCTAACCATATATATAGTAAACAGTAACTTCAAAATCTATTGAATTTTTATTTGCCTATTCCTCAAAAATCAAAATATTGCATAAAAAAAAATCTGAAATAAAAGAAATTGTAATCATATGTGGAAGGTGAGAATGTCTGCTTCACAGAGGTGATCCTATCAGCTGTAAAGGGGGTAACAAGTAAAGGGGGAAGTGATAAACAGGAAGGCATGCAGACATTAAGCTGATAGACAAGGGATAGCAGAGACCAGCCACCACCTGATGGGCCACTGAGGGGCTCCAGGCACAGCTTAGGGAACAGCCTGGGCTTTGTCACTTGTAAGAAGAAGGAAACAAGAACGTGGAGTTTGGGGATATTTGAGGAGAGTGAGTGCAAAACTTAGGGAGCATGTATGGGATGGAGAGAAACAAAAGGAGACCAGGTAGACAAGGTTATGGATAAGAGGGTCCAGCTGTGTTTTGACCATGGTCAGTAAGGAGGCTTGTCTGACCTGGCCCTGCACCTCATGCCCCCAGCCTGGCTGTCTTCTGAAATTCTGTGGTAGCTCTTCCTGTTCCTCCTCGTAGGCTATGCTTTGCAGGTGTAAGTGCTATAGGGACACCATACTGGCTGCTAGAAGGAGGTATGTGTGGATTTGGGGTTAGTGATCAGGGGTGTAGGTGCCTTGGTATAGTTCTGTAAGCAGGCAGGGGCAAGAGAGGTGAGTGAGGATCTATGTGGCAACAGCTGGAGCAGGGCAGCAGACACACATACTGACTGTTGGCATGGTATGAGTGTCTAAATCTCCCCAAAACCAGGGTTGTGGGGAGCACATATTTATCAATTGCAGCAAAATCCATGCTGGAACTATCAACAAGCAGGGAGTCCAAAGTCTGGGCAGAGGCACCAGGCAGGCAGAGGATCAGCAATTTATATCATTCCTTAGCAGAATATGTGGCCATATTTGCCCCTTTGTTATTATTGTACCTCTTATTGTTACCCTTGAAAATGATCATTTGGAGGAGTGGGAGCAAGAAACTTAGTTTATATAAAAAATTAGTTAAGCCCTTTCATATAGCACCTTAGGGGAAATCATTCAGCCTTTTGTGGTTTTGAAGTCATCTGTTATAAGATTTATAAGATTCCCGATATTTTTAAAATGAGTTAATTTAGGAAGCTCAAATGCATCACTAATTCTAGTTTTTCATTTCCTCAGGTAATTTTAGGTATTTCAAAGTCAGTAAGCAACCTCATTTATTCCAGAAGTCCTGTTGCCCAGAATAGTTTTCTAATATTATTTTATTCTTAAATACTAGCCTTTTAAAGAAGAATGACTTTCATTTTCTAGGAAAAAAAAAAAAAAAAATCAAAGCAGGAGTCTAGGGACCATTCAAGCTTATTCTAGAGCAGCTAGAAGGAATTTTCACGTTAGCTAAATGTTCTGGCAGCAATTATATCCTAATCTTGCATTGTTTGAGTAAATCCCTTGAATTCTCTGACTGAGCCTTTCCTCACATGAGTCTGTTCAATACCCATAGGCACTGAAGGGCAGATGGTTTTCAGTAATTTTATATTATTTCATAAGGAATTATGAAGTTATAATAATTTGCCATGCTGTAGTGTCAAGGAATCTTAGGCTTGAATGATACATTATTTGTGCTAAATGCTACTCAAATGTGAGAAGTAAAGACAGTCTTTGTGTCAGAGACTAAGATATTGGTATAAACTGAAGGTGTAATGGATTGATACTCTCTAATCAAGAAAAGCACAGAAACATTAAGCTCATTGACATAATTTTATTACTCAGGTAGACACCTAGTTCTCAAGTTTAAAGGGCATCATAGCAACATAGAATTATTACATTTAAGTAAATTATAGGAAGAACAATCCAGTGAGTGTTTCTTAATGAGAATTATAGCTTAGTAGACTCTTTAGGGCCTCCTCATCTCACGTAACACTAAAAGTGCACGTAATCTGACAAATTATTTCTTACTCAGGTCTTATCATTTCAGAAACACATCCAAAACTATATTGCTTTTCATTCTGGCACGGATTCCAAGAGCAGAACTCCACAGATGTAATTCCTTCTAACATTTACTATTCTGACATTTGTTTCTACAAAGAGCCATAACAGGAAACCAGAACATACATCTGTCCATACATGACCTATTTTACTTACTAGATCACACAGACATGGGTGCTCTTTATCTACCTTGTATTTCTCCTCAACTTATTCTTTCTGCAAAAGTCTACAAATGACTTGATTCTCACAACATGCACATATATAAATAACTGTAATCTTACTAGTATAAATAAAGATCTTGTGCTTAATTTTTTTTCCCCAAGGTACTAATCTTTCAAGGGGAAATATGGAAGGCTTAAAATGCAAGGTTTTGGTCCAGATATGCATGAAACCTGAAATACAGGCAAGATTGCTATGTGCACTGATTTAATTTCTTTTACAGAAGTAGGTTTGTCTCCTGTAGCTGGATTCAAAATTCAATGATTTATCTGTGCTTTCTGAATTTATCTCAGAAGTTAAGCAAGATGTATATATAGATATTTTGAACCTGGAACAGGAGAAATAAATCGACTTGTTTTGAGTGTCTTCTATCTGTGTCAAAATTATTAAAAGCACCTGAAAGACTGGTATTGTACTGAAGAACAGGGGATCTGGGTTATTTAATTCATATAGTTATGTTACAAATACTGTTTTATGTTTTGCTTTGTGTTGTCTGTTGTTTTTTTTTTTAAACCTGTACCTCTTTCTTTAGATTCCTCAACATTGCTTGGTCAATTTAGACTCCCTTTAAAGTTAGCATGAGGAACTAAAGACTTATTAAGGGAATTAATCTCTATGATTATATGTACGTATTTTAGGATGAGAAGAGCAGCTTCCTGTAAGTGCTTATTTCTTCCTATTTACTATTAAGGGAATCTTTAATGATTAACACACATATGTCATATTTAGCCAGGTTAGGGGTAATGAATTCCATCATTATTTTTCTATATGTTATCAAAGGAATTTATAGGAGCTTTAGTCTTTAGTATATTACCTAAGATTATTAATTACAATTCCTGAATTCTCTAGCATCCATATTCTTTGTAGCCATGGGCTCTATAATTTTTCTTACAGTTCTTTTATTCAAAACCCTTAACTCTAAGTTGGCAAAGTATGTATTTTTTACTGTTTGAAAAGATACTTAGTGCAAAAAAATACATCAAATCTTACATTTAGTAGACATACCTTGTGTAGACTTCATTAAATAACATTTTGTCGTGGTTTAAACCATAAATCAGCCACACAGTTTGTTCACTCACTTCCCCCTTTTTCTTCCCTCTGCTCCTGGAGGGATGGGAAGGA
>JANRGW010009958.1:0-10856 GCA_024733675.1 Psilopsiagon aymara
CCCAAATCAGTGAGAAAATGTATATTTAAAATCTTTTAGTAATTTTGCCAGGAAAATTTGGTCCAGATGATCCTAAAAGTCCTTTCCAACCTGGTATTCTGTGATTCCACAATTCAATGATTTCAGCACCCAATTAGAAAAATACTATATTCCCCCTACTACCACCACCCTGGCAGAACTTCAACATTAAAAAAGAAATTTGGCTTCTCAGTCAAAAGCAAAACACAGGATTTTACAGTCTTTCAGATATTGCCAAATGACTGAAGAAAATAAATATCAGAATGCTTATAATATGCAGAAACTCGGGCTGGAAATTCAACTGGAAGGCTTTCTCAAGTGTATGTGGTATGCTGTGTCACTAAGCACAAACTAATGACATCTGATGTATGCCAGAATTCAGTTTTGGCTGACAACTACACACACATATATCTCCTCTTGTTGGATTCAATGTAAACTGTATTCCCATCTCAGGGCAGGCTTTGTTTCCTAGTGTTTCTGGGAATTTTCACATAGGCATTTCACGTAGGAGATTTCACATAGGCAGGAAATATTTTGCATGTGATCTCTCTGCTCTTGCTTTGGCAGCTCCTGGGTGGAATTACTATGCACACTTCTTTACAATGTTTTGCTGGGTTTTGCTCTGAGTATTGAGATATTCTGCCAGCTACTTAAATCCAATTACAAAACCACTGCAATGTGCATGTTTGGCAATATGAAACAGCTGCTAAAGAAAGCTCAAAATGCATCTGATGTGCACTTTTTAATTGCATGCCTTTACTGTACCAACTCTCAGATTGCTCCTATAGAATATATAATCTAGTATGTTTTACTGCAGGGAATTGTGGGTTACTTTTTATAGGATGATTGCTTCTATCACTACAGCATGATTTGGGAATTTATTTCTTTTCCTTACTACAAATAGCAGAGGGTAAAAACTACAAATCTGCAAAGGCAAATATTCAAGCCTGTACAGAGGTAAATGCTAGGATGAGCAAGGTGTGACAGAAACAGAGTACTGGTGGCCTTGGTAAATATGGTGAACATTACTATGGACTTGTTAGGACTTGTAAAGTTAAATACAACAAAACAACACAAAGTCATTCAGATTATGGACATGATCTGCCTGGCAGGGAGCTGCCCTTGATTGTCCTGTACCCCCCTCCTGTGACTGCCTCTTCAGACAGGCAGGATGAAACGTAGAGGAGTTAAATGAAGCGTCCATTTAGCGAGAGGAGAGGGAAAAGGAGTTTGCAATCTAAGCTCAGTCTATTAGACCTTCAGCTCTTCAAATGTCAGTAATTCAATGTTCAGGGAATTGAAGAGCAGAAAGAATGCCACAATATGGGTCAGGCTCAGATTTATAGATAAAGCATTAGAGCAACAAAGAATGGCTTCCAGATTTGTCAAAAGACCTTTTCTACCTTAGCAACTGTGTAGGACTTGCAGATTTTGTATGCTGAAGAGAATACTGCTGCTTTCTAGTTGGAATTAGCACCAAAATCCCAATCTTTTATCTGTCATGTCCACTTTGGACTTCTGTCTCTTCAAAGCACAGATCCTCTTTTCCTATACTGTGTAGATTGTACCATACTTGATGGCACAGAAAGCCAATAACATTCAATCACAGGCACTAAGTTAACCAAGTGACCAGGCAATACCAGTGCTGGTGGGTGTTAAAACATATTATTTAACATGGCTTTTACTAATATTTTTTTCAGAGAGTGAGAGAAAAGCATTGAAGTTCTACTTTGCAAGATTCTCTTCCAGAACAGTGCTACACTGTCATAACAGCTTCAGGTTGTCAATGGAAAAGACTAAAAGGATCTCATAAAGTTCAAATGGCACCAGTGTTGGGCCAACAGCAGTTAGGCTTGAAGACTAGTATCACCACTGAGCGGTACCACGCCTAATTATTTGGTATTGCCTGGTACTGTGGAGCCACTGCACTGTTTATCACTATCACAAGGCTGTTCAACAGACTAGAAAAGAAACTGGGAACTGAAACTAGATACCCCAAATGAACGCTAAAATGTTTATCTTTCATATGTGAGAAGACAGCCATTCAAACAGTTCACAATGAAACCAAGGTCTGCTATCGTCTGAAACCTAGGTACTCCAGAAGTCTGCCATACTAATTAATGAATTATACTAATGAACTAATGAAACTAGCATGTGAGTTTTCATGGCTTCATGCATATTTTTCATATAAATTACAAGCAAAGTAATCACAGCAGTTCTCTGACTTAAAAGAAAAACCTCATGAATCAAGGAACTTATGAAACAACACTTTATCATTTATTTCTTCACCAGACACAATGATGACCAAAGAGTGCATGACTTACTGCAGCCTCTTTTATGAAAGTATGTGATGAGTTAAGTATGATGATGAAAGTTAGTCTTTATTTTGCTTAGACCTTGTGTGCAACGTCTCTGTTTTCTGTGCCTGTGTGGTCCTCCATTCCCAGGCCAAAGGACGCAGCAAGGATGTGCTTAAGTGAATGACCTGCACCCCAGGCTTCACTACTCCTTAAACTGTGTCAGTCTGGAGACTACACATGAATTAACACTTATGCAGCCAGAGACTGGAAACCTGAGCAAAGAGCAAACCAGCATGACGACATGGCTGAGCCCCTGCTGTACTCTTCAGCTTGATTGTGAACTCAGGCACAGAGGGAGGGAAGATGTAGCCTGCAGCAGGACAGAACCAAGAGGCACACTGTGGCTCTTGGAGCATGAGAGTGATTCTTGCACTGCTGCCTGCACAAATATAGCTATGTGCAACATCTTACTCAGGCTAGATTTTAAGCCTACAGTTTAACTGTGAAGCAACCAACCTCAGGTGTCCTCTGACAGTATAAATGTTCCCTGTTCTCAAATGCTTAGTGTTGCTATGGAATAATATGGAAAATCGTTGAACATTCAGATGTGCAGAAAACTAAGAGTGCAGAGTTAAAGGTCAGCTTCTCTTTTTATATCTTGCAGGCTTCAACAATGGAAATACTTTTCACTTACTTGGTCTCTCATAGTTTAATGAGGTGGGAGGTAGGAACACGGGAAATAATAAATTAATGAGACCATTAGAAGAAGAAAAAGTCGATCTCCATGAAATTCTGAAAAAACCTTTCTTGACAAAACCCAAACAAATCAACAACACCTACTTCACCCCCCTTATATTACAGAGGGTAAAATGGCATTTACTTGGAGCATGTTATCATTGGGGCTGCAATCTTTAGCTCAGCCATAATGAACATTTTTGTACCAAAGCAGAGAAGACCGAGGAGGGAGCTGGAGCTGTATGGTGGCAAAGGGGAGAAGCTGCACTTCTGTTTCGCATGGTTAACAGTTTGTGAGTAGTAGGCTTCTGTCCCAGTCATCCACTGGAAAGTGGGGGCTTGGTTGGGAAGGGACAGAAGTGGTTGGGTTTTCTAAAGCCTGCAGTTTAACACGAGGAGAGGGATGGAGAAGTTCACCACCTAAACCAGAAGCCAGGACAAGGTAACAATAAGAATTGTTCTCTATCCACACTACAAGAAACTTACAGATCAGAAAATAGGCACACCTCAGTGAAAGGCATATAAAAGCAAGGCCTCTTACTATCCTGGTAATAAATTTTCAGCTGAGGTACAGTCTGTGTATGATAAATGGTTATACCTCATACAGTTCATTTGAGGAGACTCACACTAGTTGTAAAGTTAATAATAGAAACTAGAGCGAAGGGGCCCTGTCAGGTTAATCCTGCAATGTGTGTTGTTCATGTGCTTCCCGCAAGATGTTGTAGGTGGTGGTGTCACTCTTCCTGAAAACATAATGAATGGATGCCTTCCTTTCTTGTATTTTGTTTTGCTATTGATTATTTTATACTGATATTAAAAATAACCTTCTTCCAATCTTCTTCACCCACATCAGGCAGAATTTACTCCAGAGCAAGCGGACAAAGGAAGGTCACCGCAGCAGCTAAGCTTCTAAGGTAGGATTACATTTTGTGGGAAGCATGGGGTGGTTGCCCTGTGCTAAGGGGTCTTTTGTTTATCATAGGGTCAAAAAAAAAGATGAAAACTGATCTTTTTTTCCAAACAACTGACTACCAAGATCAATGACTTTGCTTCTGTGCTAGTTTTTATGACTATACTTGGTTTGTCTACAGTGTTTTTTTCTGACATGCAGATACTCCTATTAGATGCATAGCTTCTTTAAACCATTTCTCACAGCCTCTCTTGCCTCTGTCCATGCACTCCAGCTTAGATTGTACCTTTAAGAAGAGATGAATAAATGCATTCCTAAAAACAAAATCAAAACAAATAAATAAGCCACAAGAGAGAACAAAGAATCTATCAGTCCTGATTGCCAGGTGTCCCTTACTGTAGCCTGAGGTAAGGCAGCAGGCTAGGCTGACTGCTGTACCACACACAGCTCCCAGACACTTGCATCATGTGAGTGGGTGGCTTTATTAGTCAGGACTTAACTTCTTGACTATGCTTGTGCGACCTGGCCACAAAACACCAGTATACGACAAGAAACAGCTGCAGTGGTAGTCGCAATTAACTGGTCGCAAGCAAGGAATTACCAGTAGTTTCGAACAGATGTGCTCCATGGACATACCCTTATTTCTGAAGGGAAAGGCACCAAACAGTGCATGTGAGTTTGGAAAACAGGAATATCCTTATTTAAAATCTATTTTTTCTAGAAGGTGACATTATACTTTTGCAGGAGGGTTTCAGAACTTCCTTTGAAAGCTTTTATTTAAGGTTATAAGTTGCTTTCTAACAAACTGAAATGCCCTTGGTGACATGGCCATGTCACAGAATGGTTTGGGTTGGAAGTTACTTCAAAGATCATCTAGTTCCATCCCCCTGTCATAGGCAGGAAGATTTTCCACTAGACCAGGTTGCTCAAAGCCCTGTTCAACCTGACACTGAACACTTCCAGGGATGAGGCATCCACAGGTTCTCTGGGCAATCTGTGCCAGTGTCTCACCACCCTCATAATGAAGAATTTCTTCCTAATAGCTCATCTAAATTTACCTTCTTTCAGTTTAAAGACATTCCCCCTTGTCCTGTCGCTCCCCACCATTGTAAAAAGTCCCTCTCCAGATTTCTTGTAGGCCCCTTTAGGCACTGGAAGCTGCTCCAAGGTCTCCCTGAGCCTTCTCTTCTCTAGGCTGAACAAGCTCAACTCCCACAGCCCTCTATCAGACAGGTTGTTACATACAGCTCCCACAGAGAGAACCTGGGAACTACTCTTCAATACCTTTATGTCACAAGGGTGTGTGGAGCTGGAACCAAAATCTGGGGAGGTAAATAGCCATTGCTCCTCAAGCTGCTATCAAATAGCGTAAGAACCAAGCAATGCTTCTTTGGTTCCAGTGTCCAAAAGACATGTGCTTTTCCCATTTTAATTTCAAGCATTCCTGACATGGTAATTTATCATGATGGCAAGTGTCAAAGCTTGTGAGCAGAAATAAAACATAGAGATGACAGAAAAACAGAGCTGGGAGGAGCTCACAGAAGCTACAAGTTCCAAGTACACGCAGCATGTAATCCCTGTCATTTTGTATCTTTGTTTAGCTGTAAAACATGTTATAGCAGCTACTAGTGGTTTCCTCAGATGAAAAGCAATGAATGTAATTTTTAACTTCCTTGACGAGTTGTCATGCAGATCTATCAAAGTCACAAGAAGGGGGCACAGCATAGCATAATGGCAGGACATGTGTAGCTGACAAAACATCAACTCTCTAAAGGCATCCTGAAGTGATATACAGCAGCATAAATCTTCCGTTCAAACGAAGGCAAGGATCACTGAAATCATATCCTAAACTCATGAATCAAAGGTCTACAATGAAATGTCATGTTGTTTTCTAGGTTTGAGAATGAATGTGAGTAAGATTGTCCATTTCCTTTTTTTATCTTCCCTCCGCAGTAAGAAATTAGGCAAATACATGGCAGGCTATAGCCCACAGCAATTGTAATGTTTCCCACCATTTTTATGGATCCTAATCATTCTTTCAAATTTTATGTGCTTTGTGTCTAACACAGCAGCTCCTGCCTGCTATAATCCTAGTTCCCTGCTCTCCCAGAGCCTGCAGAGCCTGGACTAGCCTTGGCTGTAGCCTGGAAGAATTGGAGTTCAGGCCGTGAACTCACGCAGCCCATAATCCCTTAAGCCTTGCATCCCACAGGAGAATTAAGGATAAGGAGGGACGCAGCTGTGGATGTCAGAGAAACAGTCAATTGGGAGCTGAGCAGAAGGAGGACATGGGGTATGTGAGTAGCTGGTGGGTGCTGCTGGGCAGCATTAGCTAATTGGGAGGGCTGGCAGAATCCAAAGGGCTAAGCCAGACCTGGAAGGAAGGCTGGCATTGGGTAGCAGGAGGGAGGGCACTGCTAAACACAGGGCATGGTGGCAGAGGGCAGTGAAGGATTGAGGCATAGCCCACAGAAAGCTGGGCAAAACAGGTAGGCATCATGCTAAACTCTAAAGCTGACAAGAGGGATAAGTTGCATTTTAGGGTGTTGGCAGAATTCACTCTTTGGTGTGCTCTTGACAAAGGGTGTAAATCACTTTTTCTCCATAGCCCAAGTGCAGGGAAGGCATGCTGTTCCTCTCTGCCACTTCCATGCACCCTTTTTTCTCTGAACGCAGGATCAGAGGGCAGGTAGAGGAAAACTAAACACAATGTAAGAGGTTTCCTACTTCAACCTTTTTCTTTCTGGGAGGTGGAAGGGTTGGAGTTACGATTTTAGAACTCTTCAGGCAACACTATGCCTTGCTTAACTCCAACTAATGAAAAAGGCTATTTATCTAATAGACCTTTAATCACAAGCTCCACTTAGAAATCAATTACGTGATACAACCATTGCAGTTAAGCTCTAAATCTCATGTATCTTCCTGTTATCTTAGGATTTCCCTCTGAGATAACAGAGATGATTGATACACAGCCAGATTTTCAAATGCTCACCACAGAGTATAGGCCAGGTTTTTTCATCCAGCTGTTCCTGTTTTGGATGCTTATAAATGAGGTTTTCAAAGGCATTAGCACCTACTGTGCTGTGGTTTGAAAGACTGTGTCCTCTTTTATGTGAGCAATTAGGTGTTTAGCTGTCTCAAGAACCTGACCACAGCTCTGAGTACTGAGATCATTTAAAAGTTTGTGCCACAAAGAATAAATCAAGGAGGCATCCTGGATTAATTTTAGACCGATCACCCTGAGGCACAAAGGACCACACATAAAAGATGCTGCAGCCTCTGGAGGACAAGTTTCCTTGATGCTCTCTGAGCCTGCTAAGACTACACCGGTTTTACACATTCTGCTTCTCTAATGCACCTGCGTTACACTGCGCATGCAAACCACATACCAGCACATCGTTTGCAGAACATACAGCAAAATGCCAAGCAGGTAAGTGCAGCTAAGCAAGCCCTGACACAGTTGTAATTTGGATGGCAGGGAGACAGGGAGCGAAGGAACGGGCTGCTAAATGGTGCAGTATTACCCACTTCACCGTTGTTCCCCCCTACCTGACATGCAGTTAGCGGAAAGGAAGCATCAAAGAAGGTCAACAGCTGCTCAGAGCACTTTCAGGTCAGACATTTACTTGGAGTTGCCAGCAACGTAGTAGGAGGCAGCTGAAGAGGTCATGCTTCCATTTACCATCTCACAGTGACAAGCTCTGACATTTTAACTGTGTGCTACTCAGAGAGCACATTTGCAGTACCTAATACAATATAAATTGTCTTAACTCAGTCACTTCCAGAGATCTGAGGCAAACTCCTTGCATCAGGCTAGATACCAGTGGTACAGAAAAACTTCAGATGAGATGGGAAAGCTTTCTTGTAACAATGGCATCATCCATAAAAAACAGGAAAGCTGTTACACATGTATAATACTAATCAGAAAATAGGTGTTGGCTTAGTCTAATCAAGAAATGCCTCTATTAATAGTATTTGTCTTGATTTAGTTTCAGTTTTCCTCCAAAAGCTAATATCCTTTTTCTGTAACTCCATTTGCATGCTATTGTTGATGCGAACTACCACAAATGATTGTAAACCTATAACTGATATAAACTAGCAATCCAAAAGAATGTCTTTGGCTCCAACAAGGTAAGATTTCCTGAAACTTCATTCCACGCTGCCCTCTTTCACACTTTCAGATTCCCTTCAAGTTCCTCCAGACTATTCCACCCTTGCAGTTATTTATCACTGTAGCCTTATCCCTTCACACTGCAGTTTAAACTTGACACTGCCTCTGTCAATGAAGACATTTTGATTTGGCCTTTTTGTTTTAACCATATGTGGAAGCAAGGGGATCAAATCCACCAGATCATCTCAGTGCTATGTAAGGTCTTTAGGTATCTCTGCTTAATAAGAGAGATATGTTCCTTTCTGCAAGTTTACAGTCTTTGAGATGCAAAAATCCAAACAACTCAGGGTGGACATTATCACTCTCTACAGCTGGATGGAGAGAGGTGGCGGTCAGTCTCTTCTCCTAAGTAACAAGTGATAGGACAGGAGGAAACAGCCTCAAGCTGCACCAAGGGAGGTTTAGATTGGATATTAAGAAAAATGTCTTCACCAGAAGTGTGTTTAGGCACTGGAACAGGCTGTCCAAGGAAGTGGTGGAGTCACCATCCCTGGAAGTGTTCAAAAAACATGTAGAGGCCCTTAGTGACATGGTATAGAGGTGGTCTTGGCAGTCCTGGGGTATCTATTGAACTTGATCCTAAAGGTCTTTTCCAATCTAGCTGATGAGTGATTCTATGATTGAAAGTGTTGGGCACTCCACAGCCCATTACTTGGAAAGAATATTCTCTTGTATTTAGAACAATTTTCATCTAAAGCTTAATTAACACAGGAACTGTAATAGATTTGGGGACTATATTGCTAATGTAAACACATCTGTCCTTCTGTAAAGTTGTTCTGTGTTTTCCCCAAGACTACAGCATTGCCCCTTTTTGACACATGGCTCAGGCTGCATATGAGAACTATAAAAAGAAGTAGGTCAAGACCCTTTCTTTGAGCTCCGTGTCACTCCGTTTTGGGTTGTGCCACTGTGCCTTTCTGCTGAACAAATCCAGGATTAGCTGTAGTCAGAATAACTGTTCTTTCTATGGGCAGCCAAGGTGGCAACTTGTTCTTTGACGTGCATCACTGGTACATGCCCTGAGCTGAAATACAGGCAGAGTTCTGTATTTCAGAGTTCTGTATTATAACCAACACCAAATAACATCTACGGGAAAGCTGTTCAGTGTTTGGCCAAACTCACATTAGCAATGCAGGCTGCTGCCACAGACACAGCCTTGATTTCTTTCTGACGGCCAAAAGGGAGACTGAACAGCTTCTCCATTAGTGTTTTAAGGACTTCCAAGGAACCACCATGACCTTGGATATCCAGCGCAAATACTTGCTTTGCCTTATTAGTGATGTTGAAAAATGAAGGGTCTAGTAACAGAGATAAGAACCATGTTTAACATTGCAATGGGGGGGGGATCACATTAAAATACCAAAGCTGCAAATAAAAACTGCAAAGGTCAGGAGGAGGAAAGCATAGGAGCCTTTAGAAATGTATATTACTGCAACCCCTAGGAAAAGTGCTTCTCGTTTTATCTATTTATCTATAAATCACAGGCCCTGAGACACAAACAAACAAAACTACTTGGGAAAATTAAACACGGGTATTGGCCCTACAAGAAATGATAACCCCATTAGAAAATAAGGACACCCCTGGGGAAAGGTAAAACACGATGTTTTTCCAAAAGCTAATGGAGTAAGTCACCTTGATGGGAAAACAAAGCCGCCCGAACTCACACCAAGCCCCAGGAGAAGCACCAAAAAGGGGGTGAGGCACGGCTACACGGGGTGGAAAGGACGGGCGCGCCTCGGTGGAGGCCGGCCCTTGGTCCCGGCACCTTCCCGGCGGGACGGGGGCAGAAGACAGGTCCTGCCTCGCAGCAACAGGTCGCGATCGCTGCATGCTCCCGCCGGTCCTGGTACAGGGTCAGCCTAACCCGTTCGACCACGCTTCAACAACCGCGACACGAAGCCTCCCAGCTCCCGCTCGCCGGCGGGTCACTCCGGGGTTAAACCCCTCACGCTCCTCCTCTTCCTCAGCCCCAGCCTGCCGGGGTGGTCCCGCAGCCCCGGCTCGGGGCAGAGCCCGCCCTCCGTAATCCATGCGCGGGCGGCAGCACCGGCAGCCCCGGCCCCGCGCTCTGAGGCGGCAGGCGGAGCGGGCAGTGCCGCGCCGCGCCCCGCCGCGGCTGTCTCGCGTTTCCCGCTTGACCGGTGAGTGCTGAGGGCGGGGGGGACGCGAGGAGGTGCCCCGGTACCGCTCTGCCCCGGTACCGCTCTGCCTGCGGCGGGGCCGGCAGCAGGTGGGGGTGGGGCTCCCCCGCCTTCCCGGCCGCTCCCGCTGCGGGCGGCGGAAGGTCCTGGCCGGGAGAGGAGGGCCCCTTCTCCGTAGGAGGAGAGCGGGCCGGGGGCTGCTATGGGAAGCCATGTGAGGGAGGGGTGAGTGGCCGTCGAAGGGAGCGGGGTGCTTGTGGGAACGGGGTCGGTGTGGATCCCGGCGGGCTCTGTCGGGGCTGGGAGAACGACCTGTGGGAGCGGGGAGCGGCGGGATGGAAGCGCTGAAGGAGGGAGCCCCGAAAGCGCGGGGTGAGGTGGGGACAGCGGGGCCGGCGGGCGGGTCTGCGCCGAGCGGAGCCGGGGGAGCGGGCTTGCGGGCAGAGGCTCTGCGGAAGGGACGCGTTTGGCTGGGGGGAAGGGTCTGCGGCACGGCGGGGCGGCCTCAGGGAGGCATAGGCTTTTGCACGTCTGTGCTAGTTGTTATTTCTTTGAATCTTCCTCCTCTACTGCTCTTCTTT
>JANRGW010009959.1:0-12111 GCA_024733675.1 Psilopsiagon aymara
CCACTCTCTTTTAAGCAGGGGACTGGGGCGCTGGTGTCGGGGAGCGCCTCGAAGAGCAGTCAGGGTCCGGGGATCAGGAGCTGCGCCGCTCTTGTAGGCTGCGGTTCCCCGGGCCAGGCTAGAGCCGCGCTGCGGGGCTGTGGAAGGGGAGAATGAAACGCACGGCCCCGGGACCGCGTCCCCGCCTCTCCCCCCTCCATCGCCTTCTCCCCCTTCCCGTGGCCTTGGCGGTGGTGCGGGGAGGTCTCGCACTGCCTTTCTGGAGCCTCGGGCCGGGCGCCCGGGCTTCGCCGAGGCCCCGCCGCCGCTCTGGGCAGTGTGGAGCACGGAGAGGTGCGCCGCGGATCTCCCGGGCCGGGGGGACCCCCGAAGCCTCAGGAACGGGGCTCCCCTCATGGGCAGTGCTCTTGGCCTGGGACGTTTGGGCTCTGCTGCCAGGGCTGTTCTGTGAGAGAACTGTTTTATCGAGGAGTTAATAAAAGATGAAATACACCAAAAGCTGGAGGATATAGGGTATTTCTTTTCATTTCAGATGATGTCAGCGGCCAGGTGGCTGCCTTGCCTAGGTCAGTGAACCCTGAAGCGTGGGTCACTGCAAAGGCGAACCTGTGCCTAGTTTATTCCAATTGTGTGTATCCCAGTTGTGTGTACCCAATAAATCTTGCTTCTCTGTGCAATGGCTTTTCTCTAATACTAGAAGTAGGAAGTGTTTCTGCACAGGATTACATGTCTTATAGATTTTATAAAAAAGTGGGAGGGTTTATTTTTAGAAATAGGGCTTATTTTAAAGCGGGAGATTAGCCACCACTGTGAGTGAACATTCTATATCTTGGTTATTACTTGGAAAGTGATCATGTTGAAGAATGAATTGTATGATGTTCTTTAAAGAGGTTACATTTGCTTGCTCTATTTCTATGTGAGGGGGGAAGCACTGATACCCAGTGTGAGGTACAAAAAGGGTGGATTTTGGATGGTTTAAGACTTAACTCTTATTGTTTTTGCTATTGCCTGTCATTAGCCATCTGGCTGCTGATTGTGCTGACTCGTCTGGATCCAGTCTTTGGGTGTTCATGTAGCAGTATTGGGTTTATGCCATGCAAACCCAACACATGTAGGAAGCCTGGGAACTTTGCTGGGGTTTCCACATCTGGACTATGTGTCCTAAGAACTGAACATAGCAATACCTAAGTTTCTGGTGCACATCTTTGTTACTGGATCTAGTTATTTGCCTCTGACTTGGGAGATTTATTGTAAGAGAAGGATTAAAAAAAATATTTCTGTAGTGTGAAATTCATTGGTAATTAGGCTAAAAATTAACTAACCTCCTATGGGGATGGTAATCACAATGATTAAGCCTCCTATGTATTCCTAGGTGGTACAACAAGCATTCATGACTGGGATTTGCAACAGCAGACCTACTATATCCTGGAATTAGCTATCACAATTTGTAAAAACTTACAGAGAGGAGATGTAGGTCTTCTCCTCTTTTTTGTTTAATAATGGTTGAGGCACTTCAGTCTGCGTTTTATATTAGACAGTGGTTAAAACACTGACTTTGGGCCTTCCTCAGAAGATAATGAGAACATGGAAGGCAAATTCAGTGATGGTATGTTGGGAGTAGTAGAGAAAATAACACAGAAGGTAAATGGGAGGGACCTGCAACACAGAAACATATAACCCAAAATTTACCGAAGTAAACTTTCAAATGCTGAGTTCTTGTTGACAGAAAGAAATCTACTATTATCTAAATTCAATTCTGTGAAATACTAACAGGAGAGGGCAGCAAAAATTCTTCTTCCTTGTCCAGATAATCAGCTAAAACCAGTGCAGTAGTAAAGTTCAGAGATATATAAATGTTTCTAAGTGTAATGTTATGAACACATTGACTTATCTTGAGAGGTGCTTCTATGAATGTTAAATAACTGGAAAGCGTTAAAGGCCAAGTTCAGATAATGAAATTTGTACTGTTCTTAATCTAGCTTCTGTGGACAGAGAAGTTACCCCTTCTGGAACTTGTTCTTCGGCACCAGAATTGCTTCCTGTAATGCAGCTAGTTCACCGAGGACTGCCCTGACTGTTCATATAGTGCTCCACTCTGAAGTGTTGGTGTTCCTACCTGATTAAGTTAGAATAAATATTTTTACTTGGTATTGCCTACAAATAGAATTCGTGCTTACTCAGTTGATAACCTGCTGTTTTCGTTCTGCTTTGCTATTGAGAGCTTTAGAGTTATTTTCCACAGGTATCTTGAGAAGGTACTTACAACACTGGATGCTTGAGCAGCAGGTCAAGGAAGGGGATCTTCCCCATCTACTTGACTCTGGTGAAGCCACATCTGGAGTACTATGCCAAGTTCTGGGCTCCTCAGTACAAGAAAGACAAAGAGCTAATGGAGAGGGGCCAGCAGAGGCCACATGATCAGGGGCCTGGAGCCGCTCTTTTAGGAGGAGAGATTGTGTGAGCTGGACTTGTTTAGTCTAGAGAAAAGACTGAGAGGGGATCTCATTAGTGCATATAAATATCTCAAAGGCAGGCGCCAGGAGAATGGAGCCAGCCTCTTTTCAGTGGTGCCCAGTGACAGAATGAGGAGCAATGTCAATAAACTAAAACAGAAGCTTCACCTCAACATGGGGAAGAATATGTTTACATTGAGGGTGGCAGAACGCAGGAGGATTGTGGAGTCTCCCTCTCTGGATTCATTCAAAATCCATCTGAACATGTTCCTGTGTAATCTGCTCCTGGTGGCCCTGCCTTGGCAGGGGTGTTGGACTGGATGATCTTCAGAGGTCCCTTCCAACCCTAATGATGCTGTGATTCTGTGATTCCTGTATAGAGATTCCCATTTAATCTTGTTATGCATAGCATACTCTACTCCAGTACTATACTTCCAGTACTCATGTATGCTTAGCAAAGAATACCAATTTTCTCTTTGCATGGACTGAATTTTCAGAGCTATTAAGTAGCCCAAATACGATTCTTTCAGGTAAAATATGCTTAGGTTATAAATCTGCTGTCAGGGCGAAATCTTGGTTCTATTGATTCTATAGCAAATTCCTGATTTTTCTTTATAATGGAATCCAGATTTTGCCAATAATTTTCATGAAAGTGGATGCCTCATCTTTGCAGGTTTATTAAGTCTTTTGTTCAATGTGTTTTCAGACCTGCTGATACTGTGTGTACTCAGGAGAGGAAGATGCTTTGTCGATGTGAGGCACAGAGCTGTTTCCTCTTGGCTTTTTTAGCTGTTACAGCTTTCTTCATCAGTGATGCTCAGGGCCAAGGTAAGTCACAAAAAAAGAAGCTTTTAATTCTGATGTGCAGAAATTAACTTTCTTATTCCAAACGCAAGTGTTACTTCCCTCTTAGGAGGAAGTGGATCCACACTTAACTACTGAAGTGAAGCAGGAGTTTTGGCGCTGATCTTGGGGTGTGGAAGGAGTAGAATTATTTGTTCGTGTGTGCTGTTTGAACCTAGTATCTCAAATAGCACAAATCTTTTTGCAGGTTCAGTTGTCTCTCTCTCTATATATATATATTAAACACTCTTATTTACATGAAACACTAATCAGAAATTGCTGTGACTGTTCTCTACATAATCAGTTCTAAAGGACCGTCTATGATATTAAATTTATATGCAATATATATATTTTCTTTGTTGGAACAGTAGCAGTTTTAACACATCATTCAGTATTGCACAGGTCTATTAAATGTCACAGACTACTTCTTCAGCTTTCTTTTTCTAAATCTCCTTTGTGGGAATTAAAAGATACTGCTGAGATTGTTAGGCATAAATACTTGTGTATCACATTGACAGTGGCTTGACTTTTAGAGAAAATATATCCTATTGCTTTGGGAAGGAGGGAGGAAGAATGCCAATGATATTTTATGATTTCTAAAGAAAGATGTTTCTCTCAACTTTATATTTATGTAGTCCCTTTGATATGAGACTGCGTAGGCATAACTGGGACCAGAATTTGATCCTGGGGCTCTTCTAAAGTGTCTTGTATAATGCATTATTCATGAGTACATTCAAAGACTAGTTTCGACCTGAGGCTTTCCAAGTTCTGGCAAATGCAAGTAGCAGAGCTGTCCAGCCTGCGTGGCACTCACGTGCTGTGGAAGCTTACATACCATCTTGGATGTTTGGGAATCTGGGAGAGTTTTATAGGCCTCTCACAGAACTTAGGAACACATGTAAGCAGTAATATTTAATGTGTGCGATGTGAGGTGAATGAAGAAATACATGTTCCTGATGTTCAACACATCAGTTCTGGTCAGAAATGAGGTTCAGAATGTTTGTATCTTAATGAGCCAATAAAGCAAAGCATATGGTTAGTCCTCTCTCTGTGTTTTTCAGTCCTAATATGTATGGTTAAGATTTGCAGAAAACTACTGGGGATTGAGATCCGCCTCCAGAAAGTTTTGCAAAATTCCTTGGGTTTGGAAAACCGTACTCTTCCACTGACTTTTATTTATTTAACTTTGATTTAATCAGCCATATGTAAGGGTGAAAGCTCTCAGCTATTAATACAGTGAAATTAAGGTCAAAGAGAGTTTTTTCCATAGTCACACTAGCAAAGCTAGAGTTGGTGTATTTCATGAATAAAGAACAATACTTCCCTTGTTCTTACACTCTTTCAGCAAACATTAGCTGCTGAATGCTGTCAGCAGAGTGATACTAAGTTAAGTGGACTATTGCCTTGGCCCAAAGTGACTGTATGCTGTTGAGTGAGGTGATAAGAAGTCTGTATTCCATGTTTGCAGAAGAAAAATATCTCTTGCTACACTTAAAGTAATAAGATGTTTCTCAAATCCATTCTTTCCTCAAGGTTGCCACCCCTTGCTGTAAACTCTTCATCCAGCAGGCTAACTATTTACATTTTAATACAACACTAACAGTATAGTTGTCTGTTTAAAAAAATTGCATGCCTTGCCAGGGTGTAGGAAGAGCTGGTATTCGTTCCAGCTTGTTTCCTTCCTTTGGCAAAGATACTCAGGTAAAGGTGTGTAATCTGACTTCTTGGAAAGGAGAATGTGTTTGGGAGACTGAAGTCAACATGCCTAAAGCTACAACTTAATACTTCAGCTGAGGAGTTATCTGCGTTGAGCTACATGGTTTCATCTCATTTATTACCTGAATGCCTTCATAGTGCCATTCGGTTTTTACCCAACCGCAATTATGTTTTCATCACTGCTCTTTCTTTCTCATTCATAATGTGACTTAAGCAACAGCTTTTGTCTCCTTATGTTCTTATATAATACACAAAAATAGTGCTGGGCAAGAAAAAGACTAGAATTTTCCATTTATTCGTAGAGTAACTTGATTGAAGAATTTTTGTTCTGTATTTAAAGGTGGAAACTTTTCTTTTTGTAGCACTAATTTCCGTGTGTTATTAATTTAATTGCAGTGCATGTTGACTTGTTCAATTCTTATGACAAAAGTAAACTGGAAGCCACATGATTAGTTAGTATCCAATATTAGACTACTGGATGTCTTGGAGAGCTGCACATCTGCAACTTATGGTATTTTTTTCTTTCCGTTAAGATGCTGAATAGTTCAAAACACTCTTTCCGTAGCTGTCCATAAGACTCATATATTTGGAGTACTAATTTATCTGGTGGCATAAACCAAAGCCTTGAACTTGTCTGAAATTTTCTTTTGGGTGACTGCTCTAATGTTGCTGACGGCCATTCTCTTTTGCATTCCTGTAAAACTGCTTTACAAGCTCTAGCTACTGATTTTTATCAGTTAACTGACTCAGCTTGGATTAATTTTTTTCCCTTTCTGCAAGAAGTGAGATTTTGTTCCACAGGCAATAAAGGTCCAAAGAAATAAAGATATCCTCTTCAGGTTGGTGAATGTGTAGTAATTCCCATCAGTATTTCGTTGTCTGTTCGAGTGTTAGATTTTTAACTTCCTTAGCTATATGTACTTTTCTGGGCCAGAATGTTAGTCTTTGCACAACTAAGACACAGTTGAGTATCTGTCTGGTGAATAATTATTTTCTTCCTTATGGTTAATTGCTGTGTGGGAATGTCTCTTCCCCTGCCCTGCCACCTTTGATGCAAAAAGTACCCAGTAAAAATTGACTAGTTATGTAAAGACTATCCTGGCACAACTTTTCTAGTCTTTCATGTTGTAACTCTGTAGTAAACGGAAGACCTTTTGGTGATTGTGTCCTTCTTTGCTTGTAAGATCTGTGATTGTTTTTCAGGAGCTCCCAAAATGTACCTGGTTTGGTGATGGCTCATAGCAATTAGGCCAGAACTAGGCTTCTTTGTTACAGGGTGCTTTCATTAACTGTTAAGTTGAAAATAGAGCAGAATGGAATGACAGGGGAGGGAAGAAGATGACAGAAAAAATGAACTCTGAAATTCTGACATGATTTTGTCTGTCAATCCTTGGTATTACTTTGTTGCTCTCTGCTCTGCCTCTTAATCCCCATACAAATTTACCACTTAATCCTGATAAAACATGCAGCATTTTTACATTTGCATACTGTCTTTGTTCAAAAGTGTATTTGCTATTCCTTAGACCAAATAAATAACAACAGGGATTGCATATTTTGCAAACTCCTAGGTATGATTTGCCAGACTTGGTTCGTTCGGCCCCAATTCATTGTGATTTATGCATAACTCAAAGACAGAATGAATATTGAGAATGAATTAAAAGCTGTAATACATAACTACAGCCTGCTTGGCTTTCAAAACTTTTTGCCATAGTGTCTGTCATTTTATTACAATTATAGCATGCTGAATGTTCCTGCAGAAACCTGCCCAGCAAAACATTTTGCAATAAGAGGGCCAGATTTTCAAAGAACTCAATTTGTATCTGCAAGGACTCCTGCACACACTCTTGCTTACAGCCTCTCTTTCTCTAAACTTCAGTGAAGTGACAGGCAGTCTGAAGACGAGGTCTGACAAGATTGTGCCCAGAAACTGGGTTTCCCCACTGATTGGGTGTAAGCCCAGTGCTGTGAATCAGAACACTACTGAGTGTTTGAAACTGGTGTCTACCTGTTCTTTCTATCCCCTTGCCTCTCTTCTTGAGCTTGTTCTCTGAAGCCTTTGAGAATGTGGTGGAGGTGTTACTAAGCTATTCTTTATGCTTATGTACTCTTTTTTTTCCCCTGTTTTGTGATGTTAAGTTCATCAAGGCAGAAAACTGTAGAGGCTGATGGGCAAAACTGTCCCTTACGGATTAAGAGGCTGGATGCAAGTGAATGCATCTCTTGCATTATACCTCCAGATTTTTTCTTCTAACACCCCAAATATTTTTAATGGTAGATGACATGAAAAAAAACCACCCCAAGTCTCAAAAAACTACAGCCTGTTTCTTCCCTTCTTCTTTCTTCCCTCAAGCTGTTGGAAAAAGAAGCAAGTAGGAAAAAGGAATCAGTTCAGGACGGGTCTCTGGCTGCTGCTAGTGCCAGAGCTGCGTTGGCTGTAGCAAGGTCAAACGGAGAGTTCAGAAAGTGTTGGCTGGCACATTCTGCCTGTTGACTCAAATGCTCCATATGCTGTAATCCTTGAAACTCAGAAATACGATGAGAAGTGTTGGCTTATTATATCCAGAGGATCAACAAACCGTGGGCAAGAGCCTGGTCACTGAGGAACTCTATTGAGCTCTGGGGAAAAGAAATTGCCACTTCGCCCCTTCAGATAATTTCCCTCATTTCTTAGACTTACAGAAGCCTTGAGGGTGGTAGTGGTAGAGGCACCAAGGGTTTGGAAAATGGAGAAATTCAGAGAGCAGTGAAGGTGGCGGGTAAGATTGATGGGGGAGTTTGTTAATCTTTTCTAGCCCTTTCTGTTGCTCAGCCTCTGGGCCGCCTCCTTGGCTGCCTTTCCCTCTAGAGGAATTAGTTCTTTGTGAGCCAAACCCCATTCAAATGTGTTCCCTGTACTGAAAGGCTTGGATACCGCAGACTGCACAACTACCAGCTCTGCTCCAGTTGTTGGGGAGGGATGTGGCTTCCTGAAGAGCAGCTAAAATGTTGTGTAGAGTTTTGCTCAGCATCAGTGGAGATTGTCCCAGCAGAGGAATGCAAAGCTGTGAAAAACTAGTTTATGGGCATAGACACAAAGTTGCTGCTACTGCAGTAACAAAATAGGGTGGATTTTCCACTTGTTCCTTCTGTGTATTGCTTCACTGAAATGCCACCTCTTTCTTATTCATTTCATGCTTTTATTTGTTTCACCATCTGCTTTTACTTGAAACCTAGGCACAATATAGATAGAAACTACTTATCATCCAGATTGTCCCTTGTTTAAATCTTGACTTGCCTGTGCATGCCTGCTATTCTTGATGAGACTGAAGCTGTTCCTGCAGCCAGGCAAGTCTGTGCTGCTTAGACCAGGTTTGCAAACTGAACAGCTGATGTTCCCTCTGCCTTGTGCATGCCTTTATTTCCTCTTGGTTATTGTATCCTCACAAGGCTTCGAAAATTTGGCCCTGACTGACCTTTAAGTGTGGGGAAGGGCCCACAGTAATGCAAGGTAGAGGAGGCTGAGCAATGCAGTATAAGCAAAGAGAAAAATTTTATTTCCCATATATTAACAAAGAGCATTTTTATTACCAGCTTTGCCTGCTAAACTAGACCCTTAACATCTAACACTGTTTGTCTTTCTGTCCTCTGCTGTTAGGTTGTTAGTTTGTTCTTATAAAGAGATAAATAAAAGATATGTCTAAGGGAAGTAGTGCACCTGGGGATGTCATTTTACAAACTAATAAACTGATGTACGTGACGTTTTCAGTAACTTGCATCCTTTATCATTAAAATTTTGTGTTGTCTGCCTATATGTGTTTATCTTTGTTTGTTTAAAATTGGCAGTCGCTTTTTATTTGAATTTAAAATGTTGTTTTCTTTCCCCACTTGCAGTGTTCCCACCAACAAGACTAAGATATAGTGTAGTCAGTCCTGACAGTGTACAGATCTCTTGGAAAGCCCCCAAAGGGCAATTCACTGGATATAAGCTTCTTGTCACTCCAAGTTCAGGTAAAAAAAAAGTCTGTTTGTTCTTCTTTAAGGTGAAGGCACTGTCTTCCTAAGACTGAACAGCTTTTCAGAGGCTAGTGTCATTCTGCAGGACTAAAGAAGTGTGAGCACGCTGTGGATAATGGAATATTGGCTTGTCAACAGAAGAGAGAAATAAATTTTACCAGGGGGTAAATCATAGGCATAGAATGTGGGAATCAAATGCTTAAGGTAGTAGAAATGGGTGGCTCTTCATTTCATATGTAGCCCTTGGGAATTGTCACTGATCATGTCGTTACCTTTCTTTCAGTGGGGTATAAGGAAATCCACGAAGTATTCAAGGGAGAGCTGAAATACGAACACTGTTTCAGCCAAAGCTTTCAGCTGGATCTTCCTGAGCCTTCTCCCATAGTGAGCTCCCCAGAGAAGAAAGAAAAAAAAAAAAAAAAGCTTTTAGGAAAAATAGAAATAAAAATAAAAACACCCAAACAAGCCCAAAACCGTTTAAAAGGCTTTTGGAATGAAAACTCAAAATGTAAAGCTAAGCAGCAAAATGGCTGTAAAAGGCTATTTGTATAGAGGTACTACTCCTGTACATATTTAAATATAGATACACTTTTATCAAAAAGCTAAAATGCATATTTGTATACAATCTATGTCTATGCATATATATACATAGAAATGTTTAATATTTGCATTTATACATGAGAATTTCCTCATCCAAATGAAATGGGCAGAGGGTATTCAGAGATGATGTGGGCACAATGGGTTCAGAGCTGTTAGCCACTCACAGAGCAGCGTGAAAGCCTGGGGGCATGATGTTAGCAACTTTGACAGCTTTTTTTCAAATGTTTCTTTTTTTCTTAATTAATGGTTTTGCTGGGCACTGTGGCTATTACAAGTCATTAGTATTAGATTACATATATTAGATAAAATTGTTTTAATAGTATTATATTACATGCCAATTACTATTATATGAGGCCTAGATACAAAGGCTGATTGATTGATCATAGAGTGTTTCTATTGAAAAAAATTAGTCTGTGTCTTTGGTCAGGCTGCCTGAGTTCTTGTTTTTATGGGGTGCCATCTGGCTGGGCTGTATGGATACTTTTGAAAGTGGGAGCACTCAGGTAACTGTAGAGCTTGAGGTAGTGTTAAGTCATTACATTTACCATGCTATAACAAAAGCAAACAAAATTATGCATTTGTGGGTTTTTTTGTCTTTTCTCTTACAGGTGGAAAAACCAATCAATTAATTCTTCAAAACACTGCAACCAAAGCAATTATTCAAGGTCTTATTCCGGATCAAACCTATGCTCTTCAGATCATTGCATTCAGTGAAGACAAAGAGAGTAAACCAGCACAAGGCCAGTTCAGAAGTATGTGTCTTTATCATGATATTCAGAATTTATCAGTTATTTAATGTAATTTAGGAAACTCTAATGAAGTCAGATGCAAAGTGGGACAATGGAAAAACAGTTCCTTCTGTGGTGGAAGGCTAATCACAGATTTTAATTGGTACATGTAGAGCTGAAGGCCTGAATTGATCTAGTCACTCTTGCATAGGAGATTCTTACTTTGGGCTATTTTTCTTTCTAGTGGTTTGAAATCACTTCATTTCCCCATTATGTTATGAAATTAGCCAGTGTCTTGTGGAAAAGAATCTTCCGTGAGCAGAAACAAGAAGGAAAGTACTATATTCTGATAATTTCAACATTTCCTTTCCTTTGTCCAACATGTAATAAAAACATTCTTAGAGCAGTGCCAACTGACAACTGGTTGTTAGTTCAATGATACTATGAAAGGCTGAATTCTTACTGATCTTCAGATGTCAAATATGTTTGCAAATTATAGTTAAGACTTTTTTCATCTGACCTATGCGTACTCTCAAGTCTATATCATAGTGATATAATTGTCTTGATCTGCATCTTATACAGCTCAGCTAAATAAGATTAAAAGAGATTTGACAGATAAAGACAAAAATGTGACAGTCTGGCAGTACAGTTGAAAGCCTGCTGAATTCCCTTGGGATAATGCTTCTCACTGTCATTGCTAAACTGCCTTTCTCTTAGAACCATCCCAAGATAAAATGAACTGACTGTTTCATGTGTATTTCTCAAAGCTTTTCTAGCTTTTCACCACTACAACTGTGTTTACTACTTTGAGTTTTGTCTGGTTAGAAAACCCACAAACCCACAGGTTATTGTAGCAGTAAAAAGCAGGCCACATAAAGCTACACCAACTTCTAAAATATGAAGTGTGGCTGATTTTTAAACAACTCTTCAGGAGAGGTAAAGCTTGCAACTTGATGTAAGAATAAAGAGTTATGTTCTATTTAGTATACCCTTCCTTTGCTGCAGCTGAAAGCATGTAGTACATGATGAGGATACATTTTCATTCGACAATATGATGCCTTCCATGAATAAAATTAGATACAGCATGTATACAAAACCTTCTTTTTTACTATCTTGTATTATATTCTTTTTCCCTTTCTTGTGACAAGTGGCCACTAATTCTTGAAATGAAAAATGGTCAAACATACAAAACTTTGAGAATATCCTCTGGTTTAGTGCACTGGAAGTATGTTTAATGCTGCTGAGTTGTAACTGATGTACTAAGAATTCTGAAGCCTACAATTAAACTTTATTGTTGAAAAAGAATTCTTCTTTATATAGCTGGGTATACTTTCTTACCCTAGCTCTAGTATATTCTTACTTTAGTACACAGTATGAAATTAACAAAGATCACTGGGGATTTTTTTCCTTTTTTAAGTGCGGCTGTAAAATATGCATTAGCGCATTAGAGAAGTTTTCTGTTTGTGCAAATACGTGAGTAAACCTGGTATCTTCTTGTCTATTCTTCGTATATGGTTAGAATTTTGACAGTTGGAAATGGCTTTCCCAAATCCAGAAACCTCTGTCAGGATGTGACCTTGTCTCCTATGAGCATTTTCATACTCTGGTATTGGTTCTCTGGAGAAAGCAGCACTAGCATTAGAGGAGGCCATCAAGTGGCTCCATAGTTTGCTCTAAGCTTTTTCTCAAAGGAATAACGCTCTTTGAAGGTCAAGAAATGGCATCCTTTTTGACTAATAGTGTTCTGAGAATTTGAGCTCATTTATTTTATTAGGACT
>JANRGW010009960.1:0-17292 GCA_024733675.1 Psilopsiagon aymara
CATAGCCTTGGGTGGCATGGTTTAGTGTGAGGTGTCCCTGCCCATGGCAGGGGGGTTGGAACTGGATGATCTTAAGGACCTTTCCAGCCCTAACTAGTCTATTATTCCATGATATGCATCCTTTCAGCATTACTGCAGTGTGACTAGACTAGTGGTGGTGCTTCCTGAGTTCCAAAAATAGCTTCTCTGCTGAAGGTCTGGGTCATCTTTCCTTAAGCAAGTCAGGCTGGGGAAAGCCTTGCTGTTTACAGGGCCTTACACATGTAGGGCTGAATGGGCTATGGGTTGAAAACACAGGCAGGCTGTGGAGTGGGGGAGTATTGTGCTGCCACTCTCCATGGCAGTGTGGCTGTGGGGAGATGCGAGGCACAGTGCTTGGTGATCTCCGCAGAAGGCATTGCCGTGAGTTTGAGCAGCAGAAATGTTTGCTCTGGGAAAATCTGAATACAAAGATCAGCAGCTCTGAGTGAGGGACTGCTGAGTCCCTATGGACTTGGGACTGTTTATCTCAAATACCGCGTGAGGTTTCAGGTGAGGCTGCCAAGAGATGTCCCAGACTGAGCCGTTGTGATGTTAATCAATGTCAGCGCAGGAGGTCAGGCTGGGTGACCTGACCTCCTCTCTTAGAGCTGAAGGTTGTGGATAAGCAGGGTCAAAAATATTGCCCTGTTACTGCACAGGGATCATTCTTACATGTGCTATTATGTCTCTGTATGCCCTAGATGTGGTGGCACAGCTGGAGCCATCCTGACCTGTCCCTTGGAAGTGGTGAAGACACGACTACAGTCATCCCAACTGGTACTGCGGCCTCTGTGCCTCTCAGAGATACAGCTGCCAGGGATGAGTGTGAGGCTGATGAACCCCACCTCACCATCTCCTGGAGTGCTGAAGCTGCTGAGGTGAGTAGGATGGGACAGTATGCATGTTAGCACCGGGGAGGTGAAGGTTTAGCCATTGGGTGAGGGGAGAGGGAGCACGATCAAGAGGGGGAGACGGATTTTCAGCTGAAGCTCTGGAAACTGCAAATACAGTTGATACAGCTGGTCAGAGCACAGTACATCTGCTTCTCACAGTTGATCAGTGCTTTGCATCTGCAGAGGAGCTGTTGGGACTGAGAAATTTCTCAGCTAGTGCTTTGATGAGACCCAGAGTGATGGTGTCAACAAGAATAGGTAGAAATGACTAAAGGAGAGAGAAAGCAGGTGGAGGGAAAATGAGAGTAGAGCAGGGAAAGGATAACACAGGAGGTGAGGAGAGGATGCTACAAGAAGTATTGAAGAACAAAGAAGGAGGAGGAACAGGAGAGCCCGTACCTTAGTTGTTCTGCTGATGTCTCTGCTCATTTCCTTCTGTAGGGACATTATTGAGAAGGAAGGTGTGCGATCCCTGTTCCGAGGTCTGGGTCCCAACCTTGTTGGGGTTGCTCCTTCCCGGTGAGTACTGCTCCCTGAGGATAGCTCATGTTGTACACGTTTCAGAGGACCTCCGTGACAGCTATTGCTCCACATTCTGGAAGCAGGCTGGGCCTTGTGCTCATTGAGTTACAAGACTGCTTCACACAGACGTTTTCTGAGCCCTCCAATCATAGTTTCAAGATGAGATGATTTCTGTGGTGGTATTCTAGTGTAAATGGTATCTGATGTCACATTAGACAAATCTTTGCTGGGAGTAAGAACATTTAGAGTTAGACCCCACACAGCAATGCTGTCTCTGCTCCTCATAGGTGAGCTGTAACCTCTGCTGCATTTCTTTTCAACCAGGGCTATATATTTTGCTGCCTATTCTCATGTGAAGGAGAAGCTCAATGCTGTTCTTGTACCGGAGTCCAAGAAAGTACACATGCTGTCTGCAGCCTGTGCAGGTAAGCCTCTTCTGTCTCAAATCAGAGTCAAGGGGTCCTTCTGTCTGTAAGTGTAAACAGGTTTCATTCCATCCTCACTGCTGCTCCCTTGAGTCCTGCTCTCTCTTCTGAAGTTTTCTCCCTCCGCACCTGGAGCAGTGAGTTCCTTGGCTAACCAAAACACTTTCTCGCTCTTTGTTCTTCTTAGGCTCATGTCTTCAAGTCATGGAGCTGGTCTTTATCCCTTCAGCTGCTATCAGGAAAAGAACTCCATTCAGCTGTGAGAGTGAGAAGGCAGTCTGTAATTTAGACCACTTGTATTATTTCTCTTGATATAGTCTGCTTCTCTAACAAAATCTTCCACTCTTACAAGTTTAGTCTGTTGTTTCCTGCCTCTTTGTAACATCAGGACCTGTAGCAGGGTCATGTTTGAGGGAGAGGAGCTGATTACCAGCAGAGAAAGGCTGGAATGGGGGAGGCAGAGAGAAGAACAGTCTCCCCTCAATGTCTCTTCTCCTGTGGGAGCTCAAGGTCCTTCTCAAGTTGCAAATGCCTGCAGCTTGCCAAGCAGAATTCAGAGAGCTGATACAGCAGCACCTCCTCACAAACTATCAGCGTGATCCTGGTGCTCATGGCTTTTCCCCTCTTCTGTTCTGCAGGCATTACCTCTGCCACACTCACCAATCCCATCTGGTTAGTGAAAACCAGGATGCAGCTGGAAGCCAGGTAAGGCAGGCTAGCAATGCAGAGCCACTCCATGTCAAATCAGGACTGGCTTTTGGGGGAGGGTTGCATAGGGTTCTGTGACTTGCCATGAGGACATAGGTCTTCAGTGCATGCTGGGGAAGAGTCATATAGTTGTGTTCACAACAGCATTTGAGGTCAGTGGAGCAATATGATGTTCTAACCCTCCCCCATCTTTACAGGTTGAAGGGGGAGATGGCCAGCAACGCTCTGCAGTGTGCCATGCATGTGTACCGCACTGAAGGCCTTCGTGGGTTTTACCGTGGTATCACTGCCTCCTATGTTGGGGTGTCAGAGACCATTATCCACATCGTCATCTATGAAGCACTGAAGCAGCAGCTGAGAAACAGCCATCATTCCCTTTCCCCACCACTCACACTTTCACCAAAAAGCCATGATTTCTTTGGACTAATGGGAGCTGCTGCTGTCTCCAAAACATGTGCTTCATGCATTGCATATCCACATGGTGAGTGGGTCCCCTCTCCTGGCTTCTGTTCCCCTCCGTGGGAGATGCCATGTCTGTAGGATCAATCTGCTAATATCACTTCCCCTGTTTTTTTGTCTCTCCAGAGGTCATTCGGACACGGTTGCGAGAAGAAGGGTCACGATACCGTTCCTTCATACAGACTCTGCAGCTTGTGGTTCGTGAAGAGGGACCTTTGGCTTTATACCGAGGTCTCCTGGCTCACTTGATCCGCCAGATCCCAAACACAGCTATCATGATGGCAACCTATGAACTCATCGTACATTTGGCCTCTTCCACCTTGTAAGCACACTGTAGCAGCTGTTAAGGCTGCTGTAGGCACCTCATGGTTCTGAGAACTGGTCTGTTTCAGTGGCCTGAGAGGTGCTTCTCATCACATATTGGAACTGGGTCGGGCATAGCATTCTCAGGACAAAAGCCTTTTTTTGTGCAGAGATTTTGGCTCTGATGTGTACAGTGTAGCCTTTCTTTCTGGAGACTTGAGTTACTCCAGTGTTTCAGGATTGACATCCTGGTTTGACAGTGCCTGCTGTAGGCTCCCTATATAAAACAAGGGCACAAGACTTACTGGGAAGGATACAAAGGAGAAAGCGTAACAGTACCTTAGCCTCAGCATGTTCACTTCTTTTGGACCCAATGTCAACCAAAAGTGGGCACAGTCGCACATGACAGGCTAGAGCTCAGACATCGGAGAGAACTGCAGCAGGTTGAGATCTTGAGCTGAGACTTGGGATACCCTTAGAGGGGCTTTTTTACTCTCACCTGTGCTACCTTCCTGCCCCTAAGGAGGATTTCTCAACCTCGGTTGCCAGCAAATGCCCTATTGCAGAATTATCTTTTGGGTCCTTCACATGTTGCAGCCACTGCCCTGAGATGTATCAGGTAACTGACAGCCTCTTTTTGTCTTGCAGAGTCTGAATGATCAGGCCAAGTAAATCAAGGGGAGAAGCACAACCTGCTAGAAAGCACTACCCTCACAACTCATGCTAGTGGGCTCATAGCCATGTTTTGCCAATATCTGTTGTGTCCCATCCCCTCCATTCCCAAAAGAGAGAGTATAGCTTCCCTTGGAAGTGCTGGCTCTGTTCTGCTACAAGTTGGAACCCTGGTATGAAAAACACTTTAATGTAGAAGGCAAGCGGATTGGGTGGAAAAAAACCCTGGATGAAGCTGAGGATTTGGCCTGTTCCTGTTCATGATGCATTAAGTGGATGGAAAGAGCCTTATTTGTTCTCTTCCGTAATCAAGAATTCAGTTTGTTGCGTGTGTTAACACACGCCTGTGCCAGGCTGGGCTGCCTTCGGTTCCTCTGCGGGCTCCTAGCCCCATGTCCTGGGGAAGGCTACATTGTGTTTACAGAGAGTACTTTGACTCTCAGGGTCAGGGGTGATGTGTTTCTTGCTCCAACACATACAGTCAAAAATGTAACCCTTCTCTGAGAAAGGCAATCATTTCAATAAGTAAATGCTCTGGACAATCTCCAGTCGTACATTTGAGGCTCCACCGCCTGTTTTTTTCCCTGCTTGTAGTGAAAAACTGCAGAAGCCCTGAACATTTTATTTGAAATCCATTTATTTTTAAAATCCACTTTGTTTCCTCATCCTTCTTCCGCTCATTTACTTCAGTAGTATTGACAACTTTACAAAGCGACACAAGCTGCAGTGTTGGGTTTGTGGTTGGTTGGTTGGGTTTGGTTTGTTTTTTTGCATGAAACGAGAATAGACCTCAAACGACAACATTGAAAAAATATACAATATATATATATATAATATCTGGGGAGGGGTTGTGAGAGACCCCCCTCTGAACCCTATGGCTGGCTCCTTCCATCTTTGTGTCCTTTCCAAGCCCCTCCTTCCTCGCTACAGTTTGAACTGTGCCACAGTCACGTACAAGTGCCCTAATACATGGTTCTAGAGAGCCAGCTGGGGGGTCAGTAATGTGGGGAATGTCCACAATGGGAATGGCAGAAGTAGGGGGAAGATGGGAGGCAGAAATGACAAATGAGGGAGGAGTGCATGTGTACACGGTGCGGGAAGGAAGAAGTTAAAAGTAAGACACCTCCTTCCAGCCATATGTTGGGGGATCCATTGGACAGGTGGTTTAAAGCTCCTAGTAGCGGCGTGAGCCGTCGCTTCTGCCCATGATGTGTCGGTCACCCACGTCATTGCTATCCGGCGAGTCTGGTGTCTCTGAGTCAGTGCTGTCGTCTTCATCATCCATGCCCTCACCAGCCCTGCCTTCGCCACTGCCTCCTGCCCTCTCCTGGCAGCTCTGATAGGACTGGGGAGGTAAGACATGGGGTAAGGGGAAGTATCTGGCAAACCAGCTGCAGGTCCAGCCCCAGCCCCAGCCCCTACAGCTGCTCCTCACCTCCATGGGGTTGACAATGATGGTCAGGGCTGAGTCGTCCCAGAACATGTCGCTCTCTTTGCTGCTGCTGTTTGTGTGTCCTCCTTCAGCAGCCCCAGGGATCTCTTGCCCTGTTCCCCGCCGGTGCAGGGAGTGGATGCGCAGGATGCCAAGGATCACCATGAGTGCCAGGAAGCCCACACACACCACAATGATGACAGTGGCAGCACTGGGGACCACTTTGGAGAAAGAAAATGAGAAGCCATGGTTAGACTGTCACAGAAACGGGTTTCCAACCTGGCCTGCAGGAACCAGGGTTCCTGGGCAGAGCTTGGAGGTTTGGGGTCTAGGCAGGACCCAGAATCCTGACTCTTCTGCTCCCTTGGGCACAGGCAGTTTCTGCCTTCAGCTGCCCTATGTTTGCTTGAGGCCAGCATGGTCTTCCAGGATGCCTAGGTCCAGATGCCCTCTGATGTTGTCCTGGCCTGCAGACTCCACACATTACCTTTTTGCTCTAGGCCAGTAGGCCCAGCCTCTTCTCTCCAGACAACCTCGTTACCTGTAAAATGCATCCAGGCTCTTTGTGGCTTTGTTTTGGGTAGTTCTGTGCAGCAGGAACAACTCTGCTGCTGCAATAGGGCAGAGCTGGAACAGGGAGAGGCAGGAGCTGGGTTTTGATGCTCTCCCAGCACATACATAGGCTGTCCCTGCAGTGGCTCAGTGCCAGCCACAGGACTGGACCAGGCTGGGATCAGTGGCTGTAGGAAGCTGCAGCAAAGTCTAGCACCAAAGGTGCTTTTCATGTTCCCTACAACAGGGAACCAAAGCCAACACAGGGTCCTCTGTACCATTCCTAGAGCTGGTCTGCAGTCATGCTTGTTGCACAGGGCTGCCAGCACAAACCAACAGCTCTTATCTCTAGTCTAGCTTTCTGGCTTCTCTTTCCTCTGCTTTGGGGGTAAGAATCCTTCTCTTGCCCCTGTGGTGCCATCTATACTTTTCCTCACCACCACCTAGCCCCATCTCTTTTTAAAGAGCGGTGTCAATCTCGATTCCCTTGTTTCTCTCTTGCTGAACCTTCTTTCTGAAATGACATTACCCAATGTAATTTGTCAATGGCATCACCCAATGGCATATGGTTGAAATCTACACCTGAGAAGGTCTAAACAGAACAAACTGCTTCTACATCAAGAAAACACACACCAAAAGAAGGATTGTTGCACCAAGCTCTAAACCAATTTGACTGCAGTCCATTTGCGAATGACAAGTGGCACAAGACAGTGTAATGAGAACTCAGTAACATGGGTATAGAGAGCCTGAAAGGAATACTCTACTATAAGTTCTACTACAATGACAGAAAATCAGCATCCTGACCCAACGAATGAACCCCAAAGATAACATTACATACTTGGGTTGTTACGGGTGCTTGCCAAATTGTGCCCAGATAGCTCTGGGGGTAAATGATGGCCTCGGTGCACAAACTGCTGGGAATTCAGAATATGGTTAGGATGAGCAGCTTGGTTCATGTTGTGGAGGACATTCACCTGCAGAAAGACCAGAGTGAGAGAGACTCAGCCCTATCCTCATGGTGCATTCTACACTGTGCGCATTCCTGTTCACCACGTGTGATCCACGCATGCACAAGTACCTATGTGTGCATGTACTGATCGTGTACCTCAACAGTAAACTCATTGCTGGAGTAGCGTCCATTCATCTCAGTGCAGGACAGGTGAAACTTCCTTTCATAAAGAGCAGCACCATGGTTGATGTGGTACGAGACCTGGCGTAGGATTTCCTCATAAACTGCGATGCTCTCCACACCTGAGACAAGAAGAGAGGATTCGTGTGGTGTGAGGAAGCTCCTACTTCAAAGCCATCATGCATCATAACCCTGTAGCAACTAGGAGCTATAGAGGAATCCAAGGCAATGCTGGGTTCATTGTTTTTAGGGAGGGAGCAGAGATAGAGCCGGCTGCAAAGGACCCAGTGAAATCCCTACTTGCGTTGCTAAGTGGAAGGGAAGGAAGGATCAAAAGCAATAGTCCTGTTCTGGTATCACAGGGTTGTACCAATCCACAAAGTGTGGGATGTGCTGTCCCCCAGTCATGTCAAGCAAAGTGATGCTGGCACATGAGAGCACCAAACCCCAAGGACTAAGTCAGGAGGAGTGATACAGATCTGGGTGAGAACTCGGACACCATGCCCTATACTACTGTGTGCTGGAGGAGGAGGAGCCAAGAAAATCGCCTGGGACTTCCAAAAGCCAGTTCAACAAATGGTTACATCTCAGAGTCTCACAGACTACACCAACACATCTCTAGCATCAGGTTAAGTGCTTCTCCTACTGATGCCTGACAGTGAGAAAGACATAGTCAGCTGTGGCCAAGGACAGGACATACCTGTGATGGTCAGGTAGGCAGAGGTGTTAACAAGCTCCAGGCCCCGCTGCTGCAGCAGTGCCCCGTCCAGGAGCAGGTACTCCCTCTCTGGGTCCAAGTCATCTCCTACCAACGAGATCTCGCAGCCATCCAGGTTGTGCACAATCTCATCTGACATTCGTGTGTCTGTCACTGGGATGCAAATGGAAAGAAGACAGGGTCAGAAAGGCAGCCAGCCATCAGTGAAGGCAGGACTTATTCAGAGTGGTACCCATTTACTTAAAAGTGCTCACATCATATGTACTGACTTCTCTTTCTCCTGCTAGCACTGACCTTGAGTAAAACCACTGTCAGTCCAATTACTTGTTGTTGGAGTCCCCCTGGTTCTAATGACATTATTTATGCACATAATAAAGTCACTTAATTTTGGAACAACACACTATTATCAGACTGGTTCATGATACCACATCTTGGCTGTAAAGACTCTGTTGACAATGATGATGTGCAAATTAGGATCAGCTCTATCACACATTAGCAGACCCTGAGTGCTTTTGAAAGCTTTCCCCTGTCTCACTTGCGAACTACTGATTACCATGGTTGGAATCTTCAAAACGACAACCACATTCAGTGACTTCACCACTTTCAGCAGGGCTAAGACCAACCTGCTCTAAGCCAAGAAACTTATCATTGCATGAGGAAAGGCAAAGCTTCTCAAGAGAAAGCTATGAGGAAAAAAAACCCATTACCAGATATGAAAGAAGTGGAAGGACATGTAGAGCATAGAGTGCAGAGAAATAATGTGAGGATGATGGGGAGAGATTGAGGGGCAGGATGTTACAGGGTGTGAGGAAACTGACTGGGTAATTCACAGGAATAAGTGATGCAGGAAGAGGTGGGAGGGGGTGGGAAATAAGGAAAGCAGGAGAGAATGAAGCAGGAGGAGACTGGGTAAGAGTAGGAGTGGAGAGGGTAACACGCAGGACATCCATTCAGTGCTGGATTCAACAAAGGGAAATGTACGTAAAATGTAAAGGGGATTAGGAATTAGCAGCCTGGGAAAGGAGAGAGTACGGCAAAGGAACTGTGTGCGTAGAAAAAGTACAGGGAGGAGCAGAAAGGGATAAGAACCGATTAGCCTACATATTGGCAGACAATGTGCCTTGCTCGTGTATTTGTAAACTCCCTGTTGCAGGTTTAAAGAGGGGCTCTGTTTCCTCTGCAGGACAGAAGCTCTTGTAGGACTTTCCAGTTTGTCCATTACCCCTCACCCTGTACTCCACTCACCGGTACCATGCCAATTCTCATCCTTCTTGGCCTCCACCTGATGAGAAATAGAGCAGCTGATCTGCAGGTTAGGAAACAGGGGGACCCCATCAGGAGCTTCAAAGTCTGAGGCAGGATGGGCAGAGTGGGCATTGCCACTCAACAGGATCTGGGGGGCATCAGGCTGTAGCACCACAACGTAACCTTCCACATCAGGAATGGAGACACAGGACTCTTCACTGAAACACCTGAAGGAGAGCGGTAAAAAGCATCGGTTGGCCCAAACTTGTAAAAGAAAACTTCCTGCCTATTATTGCCAGCAAAGGGAACATCCTTTTTCTGGTAATCTGCCTAAAAAGCTTCCCTATAGCCTGCTGTGCAAGACATAGAGGTGGGTGGGTATGACCAAGTCACCTGAAACCAGGTGATGTTGGTCCTGATGTGTGTGGTAGCGTTTCAGGCGACTTGGTCACACCCACACACCACAGAGAAAATGAAGAACGGCCCACATACTTGGAACACCACGAATGTAGAACGTAAAGTGAATGTAGAAGTTCTGCCACCTGCATAGACCCCAGGGCCCAATATTACAGTATCCATTTGGATATTGCATAGGTCAATATTTATTTTCAGGAAGACTTTTACCCATTTTGAGACCACCAAATAGAATTAAAACACAGGGTGTGAGAGTGTAATTATAGTCAAAAGAGAGGTAACCCTCTTGCTGCACTTCACCAGAGGAGCTGCTTTGTCCACTCACTTGACACTAGTGGTGAGTCTGAGTGGCCGGACTCCAGGGGTAGCAAAGCGCAGTGAATTCATGTAAGCCACATGCTGGATTGCATGGTTGAAGGTTTCCACATCATCACCCTCCAAGGTGAGCAGGGACTGAGAGGGATTCACATGAACCTACAGGTGGAAAAGAAGGAAACACTCAGGGCTCTTCAGCAAACACCACGAACCCAGGCTAAGAGAGACACAGAGGAGAAAGGTGGGCAGTTGTCTGAGGTGGGGGAGCAGGCAAAGTCCTGGGAAGCAAGGCTGGGGAGGAGAGTGGAGGAGACCCATGCAAGCTGGGCAGATGGGCGTACCTTCATCCCTTTGCCCAGACTGTCGAAGTCACTGTAATCAAGCCCCTCACGGCAGGCATACAGGCATTCAATAACCTCCCGGCTCTCCAAGCTACCAGGGCGCACAGTGAAGCCAGCCAAGTAACCATGGAAGTAGTGGTGTATCGACAGAGCATCTCCTGGGGGAAACATGGGAGGTGAAGGGTGTGAGAGACATGGCAAGGAAGAGAGCAAAAACCACAAAACCAGCAGTGTGGGGGACATATGGATGTTAAGGGAAGTAGAAAAAGACAGAGGAGTGTACAGACCATGGGAAAACAAAGACCAGAAGAAGACAGGAGATGCTGAAGTAAGGAGACAACAAAATTCCAGATGGGGGAAAGTGGGAAAACCAGACCAACAGACAGACCACAGCAGTGCACAGTGGGTAGCACAGAGAGGTTTCTGCCAAACTGCTGAATGCCAGATGGAAACAATTTCTTGTTCCCTTCTCACACTGCTTCCTGTGAGGGCTTTTAAAAGAAGCTACACATTCCATAGACAGGGATGAGGTGACATCTCCTGATGTCTCTAATGGCTATCGCATTCTTCAGAGACCAACTTTAATAATCAGGCATGAGGACTCTATCCACATGAAAAGCGTACTCCATCTCTCAAAGCAAGCTGTAGTCCTCCTTTTCATGCTCCACAGATACCAAGGTATCAAGGACCAATCTGCCAAATAAGGGTTTTCCTCCCAGGATGGTGGAAGGTGGAAGGACAGGACTGGGAGAGCTGTGTAAGGAAAGCACCATGCAAGAAGTGACAGCCATGCATGGTAAAGAAGGAAAGAGAACCATCTTCTTTCTTTTCCCTACCTGGTATAGCATCAGTGGAGTTCTCGCTTCCTTTGATTTTCTCTTTGTTTTTCTCCTCTGCAAAAGGGGAACATTCAAACAAGCAATAAGGCATTGGAACAGGGTAGTTTACAGGGGCAGGCAAGTATATCTATAAATGCCTGTATTGGCCAGTCCAAAGGAACAGCTCTGGAGTCATGTGCCAAGCAGTGCATCCTTCAACCCTAAAGACAGCACATCACAGATGAGCACGGCCCTCTCATGAAGGGCATGGTGATTCTGTAGGATGAGAAACTGAGAAAGTGTAAGGGGTTTTTTTGAGGGGAGAGGGTTCTGGTTTGGTGGTTTGTTTGGTTTGGTTTTTTTTTTCCTCCTTTCCCAATGATATCTATTTTGGGAATTAACTGATTCCTATTTAGGGATCATGGTCTCAGCCATGCTTGCAACAAGCCATGCATTCATGATGGCTTTGAAACTCAGATGGTTCCAGAAGGGTGTCCCAAGCTGATTAATGTTTGTTGGGTGTAAAAGGCCAATGAAGAGCACACAGCTGTGGGAAGATCCATGATCTGGGAGAAGCACTACTACAGTAAAGATCTGATCTTACTAGTGTGAAGGCAAGCAGCAAATTCCTTTATCTCTGTCCTGCTTTAATCTTGAAGGAGAACTGAAAAGACCTGGGAAATGCAATCTTACATCTCCACAGAACGGGTTTTCATCTGGTAGTGGCTTAACTATGTTCCTAACCTGATCTTCGTCCTCCAATCCCATTCCTCTACAGAATGACTCGTGATTTCTTCATATAGACCCTCAAGACACAGAAATCCCCGTCAGTACAACCAGCAGCATAGTACTGCCTGCTCTCTGGTGAAAAGCTTTGATAGAAACTCCAGCGGTACAGGGAGTTTCAACTCTCCTCTGCCTGAAAGCTGGTTGGTTACCCATTGCATGTTCTACTGCTGTTGCCTATAAAGCAGCCAATGACACTTTTCCCTGAGCAATTACTACCATGGCCTGTTGGCTTGGTCCTTAAAGGAAGGAGACACACCAGCTTTGGTGCCAAGAAGGCAAGATAGCTGCAATGTGCTTTGCATCACCTAATATTGGGTGGTGTTTCTTTCACCTCTTCTGGCTCCCCCTCCACTCCCTTGTTTCCTGTATGGGAAGAGCATGGTTCAGGGAGCGGGCACTCACCAGTCCAGCAGGCTCCAATCATGAGTGAGGGTTCCTGCCGGGGCGGGTGAATGAGGCCATTGTCGTGGATGAGGGCAGGGTCGTAAGACACGCCATCCACATAAAGTGTGACAGTGGGGAACTCCAGGTTGAGAGCATAATGGTGCCATTCGTCATCGCAGACCTATGGCAGACAGCGGAGGAAGGGATCAGCAAAGGGCAGAAATAGAAAGGACATGAGGAAAAGGCAAACGCTTCCTCACCTGCTCAAGCTTCCAGAGGAATTTCACAGGCCTTGCGCTTTCCAGCAATGGCCAGTAGAGGAAAGCAATCCGGCAGCCGTGCACAGCCAGAGAGTAATGGGAGTATCCATCCTCTGCCAGGGACAAGCACAGGGAGTTAGATACCACAGGAGATTCCTCCCTTCAGGCATAATCCCTCCTAACAAGTCAGAGGCAGCGGGCAGAAGTGTCACCACCCCAGGAAAAGTGCCTCACCGCTGCGCACTGTACTGCAGATCACCGTCTCCTCTTCCCGCCTGCCTTTGCTAGGCACCACGGCATGCTTCATCCATACGGACAGGGTGAAGTGGTCACTCAGGCCCTCGTGGGCATTCAGGCCATTAAGCACAGGCACCTGGGCAGCCTGGCTGCCATTGAACCAGTAGATGAGGCTGCTGTCCTGGCTGTAGTGCACCGAGAGTCGCGCAGTCCAGTTTGCCGTGGGGCTAGGCACTGGCAGCAGGTCAATCTCTCCTGAGGCAGCACCTACCAAGAAGGGAAGGAGTCAGGAATGTCAGCATGAGAGAATAAGAAGTCTGAGAATTAGAGGACAGACACAAAGAGGGTGCCTGGAGGTTTTGTTGTAACATCTTAGACCACAAGAAGAGAAGGAGTTGCCTATAGGCTTTTGGTGACTTTTCCCACAGGCTCTGTGTACTGGGGCAGCACACAGAAACCTCTGGCTTCCCAGCAAGAAGAGCACAGGGAGGCCCCTTGTAAATATGGGCAAGGGTGCCCACTGCCCCTCAAGTCCTCCCAGCCCCGCTGATCACAGCAGATGTGAGGAATGTCCCCCAGCACCTCTGCTGTGTGAGGCACAAAGCTAGGACCACGAAGCCCAAGGTGCTGTGCCATAGCTGCCCTCTGCCCAGGAAAGAACCAACTCACCACAGAGTTTGCGTAGTGACTTCTCAGAGTAGTTATCCCGGTCACAGCCCTTGGCCACATGGTTTGTCTGCAGTTCCACTGTGGCCTGGATGTTCCACAGGGGCTCATCACATGTCTCCAGGTGAATGGAGGGGAAAAGCGCAAGGCTGCCTGCACCCGGGGTGTACTCAATCCTCTTGTTCCAGCCTAATAGTAGAGTGAAAGAGGGGGGTTAGGTCCTGCCAAGGACCTGAGGACAGAATATTTGGCACACCCACAAGTGGCATCTATGGGCTAGCCTAGAAACAGATTTTTTGGCCCTTTCCATATAGAAAAGACAACTTCATGCAGCTGGCACCAAAGCAACAGAAGATTTCCTAGAAGCACAGTACCAGCGTAGCATCAAACCTTGGACTGTCAATCTCTCTTACTGAGGAGAGCAGATATTTAGCTGTGTTGATTTCTCCTTAATTCTATTGAGTAAGGTGAACCTGTAGGCATACACCACCTCTGGAAAAGCCAAATACCCTCAAGATGAGCAGCCCACAAAACAATCTACTTTGCATACAGTCTATGAGCTTTATCATATTATACATATATTATAATTATCAAAAACATAGTAGTAGTAATCCAAGGAATGATTTTCTAATGTTAGAACTGCCTTTCAGTGGCTTTGCAACAGACCGATATGTGCTGCATCCCCTTAGATGGGACTGGCGGGTTGGCACCAGAACTGAATTTATCTGTGTATATACAAACATTTGCGATGAGTAGGACTGAGTCGTAGTTCAGGAAAAGCACAGGGAAGACATAACTGTGTTTGGGGGTTTCATACCCTGCCAGCTGGGCTTGCAGGTGGGTTTCACCTGGATTTCCACTTCAGCATCATCAGAAGCCCGCTTCTTTCCACAGTCATAGGCTGTCACTGTGAATTTATAGACACGATCTCCACTGTACTGCAGCTTCTCCGTGTTCTCAATGTTCCCTGGTTAGCAAAATAAAGAGGTCAAGGGAGAGGAATTTCAGTCTCCTCGAAGATATTCCTTCTAGCAATCACTCTTATTTATGATTAACCACAAAAACAACCAAAGAAGGGTTGAGCTCCTCCCCCCAACCATGCTACTCTGTAATGAGCTATAGCATCCCACAAAATGGCTGCTGCATCTCTGCACCAGGAGAGATAGATCAGCAGTGCTAGAACATGCACATAGCATCAAATGGGACTGGCAGAAAGGGAGCAAAGCAGGAAAGGGGAGTGACGTGCTCACGGTAGGCGTGGATTCTTACCGTCATTGTCAATCAGAAAGGGAATATTGGGGGTCAGGATCTCGTAGTAGCAGATCTGGCTGTACTGTGGCGAGCAGTCTCCATCAATGGCCTCCACACGCAAGATGCGGTCATACAGCTTTCCTTCAGTCACTGCCACACGGTACAACTTTTCCACAAAGACAGGAGCAAACTCATTCACATCATTCACTCGAACGTGGACCGTGGCCCTGATAGAGATGGACATCAGTAAGAACAGACTGGCTGATCAGGAGCCACATACCCCCTACATTTCAGTATAAATCACTCCCCTAAAAGTGCACCAGTCTGATTTCCAGCCATCAAAAGCAAAGACAAGGAAAGAGGCCTTGGTTTCAACACAACAATGTCGGCACACAGGAGCTTAGACAACGGGTTACCATCCCAGAGGAAGAGCAAAAGGAATGATAATGCAATCTGGACCTCCTGCCAATATGCAGCAACATACTGTCAAGCAGCCCTCACCTCTAGTGGCATTCACCCACGTGACTCAGTCAGTGAGCATTTCTATTTGGGTCTTATTTGCATGTTGAATGATAGCATTAAGGTTAGAGAAAAATACTTCTGGCTAAAGGAAGCACCTCCACAGCCATTTCCATCTGTGTTTCTGTGACAGATCACATTTCATAACATGCAGCAACGATTGCATGGACTTACTTGTGGGATTTCTTGGTATTTGCTCCATCAGGTCCCTCTCCACAGTCATAAGCCTGGATGGTGAAAGTGTGCTCCTTATGTGCTTCACAATCCACTGGTTCCTTGGCCCGTATCAGCCCCTCACCTGTAGCTTTGTCCAGGATCACAGCTTCAAAAGGTACCCCTGCCCCATGGATCCTGAAGCCACAGATTTCACCTGGTACCCACAAAGGTAGAAAGGAAGGGAAGAAAGAAAAGCACTGAGGAGAACATCTTATGTCTCCTTGCTTCCCTGTCTCACATTTTCTTCCTTTCTAACTTATGCTCTCCTTTCTTCCTCCATCACATCTCATTTTGAGTAATTTCTGGTTCCCTAAATGCTCCTCCTGCCATCTCTTACAGCCATTAATGATACAGATTGCCCTCTACTGGACACTACCCCCACAGCAAGGAATCCTGACCAGCCTCCAGAACTGGAGGTTACAAGGCTCAAGCTACATTTACCAGCGCTACACATCCAGGTATTGAAGGAGCGCCTTATTTCTCCTCTGCATCCCTCACAGAAGTAAAACAGACCATATATTGCAGATAGGCAGCCAAAGCATGAAGATCTGTGATGTCTCATCCACCCACACAGGCAGGATGCGCACAGTACTGCAGGGAACTGCAGACAGGGTCACATCAATCCTCAAGTTCAGCTCACAGAGACCACTTCTCCTCTCACAGAGGTGAGGGACGAAGCGTGAGGAAGCTCCAAGCACAACTTAAGCAAGGACCAGGAATATAACCCTCATTAAAGCCCCATCTGTAGTTTAAGGGATCTGGGCTTACTGTGAGGGGATGTAGCACTGCCAACGAAGTGTGCCCTACCAGCTTCCTCCACTGCTCACAGCACTGGGCATGTGATGCTTGGAAATAGCAGAACTGCGTCAAAAAGTAGCTGGCTCCACCCTCACTTTCTCTCCCTAAGGGAAACAGCTCACAGCATCCAAATCAAGCCCAAATTGCCTCCAGACTTCACTGGGGACCTCCTCCGGAACAAGGTTTGGAGGGGTTCACTTCCTGCAGAGAGCTAGAATCCAGCACAGGGATGAATGGCATCTTGTCTCTGCTTCTTCCTAAGCCTCTCCCTGCCTCCCACCCTTCCCAGAGCTGTTACCCACCTACCTGCATAGCGCAGTGGAGCATCTTTGTCCAGTGCAAACAGTGGTGGGTTGAGCAGGACCGTGTTGTCATTCTCCATGACGATACCCTGATACTCGGCTTCAATCCAGGGTTTGTGCTTGTTTGCTGGGGCGGATTTGGGGTAGGGGATGGAGCACAGCAATGTATTAGCCACCAATGACAGATTTAGCGGAACAAGAGCAGAATATCATCCAGTGGCAGGTTAACAACCACCCCTCCCCACCTTCCTCTCTGGAAAGAAAGGCTAAAATAATAGGGTGGGAGGAAGAAGTTCTCTTTCTTTAGTTCTGCTCCACATGGCTCTTGGGACTGGGAGATCACATCAGAGACAATGTGTACCTTCCGGCCTCCTCATTACAGTCTTATCAGGAATATGTGGAGAAGCAGGAAAGTGGGAATGGTTAAAAAAAGCCTGAAATCAAGAGGCAGAAGTAGCCTGATTCTGGAGACAGATTCCAAATACTAAATCCTTTAGCTCACTGAAGCCATAATTAAAGGATCTAGGATATATCTTCCCTTGGGGTGTCCCAAGGGACAAGTCTTGCATGCAGCCATTATCACTTATGCCTGACATCCTCTGGACTAAGGCCCAGGATCCACACACACGTACCCAGGTACACTTTCAGGCAGTCATTCTATGTGAATAACAACCTACTCTGAGAATCCCATGCTCCTTCCTTCCCCACTCCATGGCAAGCACCATATTCCCTTGGCCCTTCCTTGCTAATCCTGTTGGCTGGAGCCCAGCCAGGCTTGGCATGGAGACAGCAGCCAGCAGGAGCCTCTGAAAAATGTCACAGGCACAGAAATAGCAAATTAATCTTTACCACAAAGGCTCCGGGGCAGGGAAAAGGAGAAAATGGGTGGGGGGGTGGGGGGGG
>JANRGW010009962.1:0-13299 GCA_024733675.1 Psilopsiagon aymara
CCCAGCTTCCCCTCCTCCCTGGCAGAGCATGAGACTCAGAAAGTCCTTGGTCAGACTAAACATTACTGAGCAGCAACCAAAAACATTGGTGTTATCAGCACTGTTCCCAGGTCGAAAGTCAAAACCACAGCACTGCACCAGCTACTGAGAAGGAGAAAAATGACTGCTACTGCTGAACCCGGGCAATGTGTAAAGTAGAGGCTGTGGGGAAAAAACAGCTGCCCATTTCAATAATATCACCTTGACTTTAAGACTCCAAAACAGTCTTTCATAGATACACTGCTTCTCACATATTATGAAACTTCTCCTGCTCATTCTTCTCCTCCTTACAGACAGTAACCAAGCTTGTAGATATTGCTTTTTTGATCCTACCCTGACAGGCATCTTTTTGGGATGCACTTCCAGTGCTTTAAAGAGAAGGGTCCTCTTCAGTGAGGACACAATGTGATTTGATGAACCCCAAGAGAAAGTCACAGAGATGAAAGAATCAGATTCTGATGGCCTAATTTTTACAAAATACAGGCAGACAGAATGCATTTGTATAAAATTTTCCCCATAATTTTTATCCAGACCATGACAAAGCAATAGTGGGAACAATGCTTTTCTTATGGCAGTAGAGCCCATTTCTGGAAGATTAGAACAGGCCAAGAAAGAGGTTCTGTGGGACACCTATGGTTAAGCTATCAATCACATTCATAGCTGGGGAGTTTTTAAAATCTTATGTGAGTATGCTCAAAAAGTAGCACAATTCAGTCTACTGACTGTGAGTTACAGTTTGCCTTTTACAGTGACAGCTGTGACTGCAGCTTCAGAAGTCAGCTCTACTTGGCGATTCATCCCTTCCTAAAACAGAGAGAATTCTTAACTTTCTGGTGCACATCTCTTTCATTAGTTATAAAGAGAATCTTGATAAACAGGTTACAGCATGCAGATAACTCTTAGCTGACAAGTATGGTGAGATGAGCCCCACCTCATATTTGACCATATCAGGTAAGACCAAGGGCAGTATGTCTCAAATAATACCTAAAAGCTTCTTTCTGTGGAAGAGTACAAAACCAAACAAAAGTGGTATTTCTCCCAAGAAGTATTTCTCCCAGTGTCCAGACTTCTCAAGCAAGACATGGCTTCTTTCTGCAGTTTATTTAAGGTTAATAAAACTGTAAAAATGTATGATAATTTTCAATGGATTTCTATTCCATGACTTGTCAAATCTTCCCTTGACTCCTTGTAAAGTTTTGCATCCTTGTTCGACATCTTAACTGAATGTTCTGTTTCTGTTTTGAAACTGCTCCATTAGAGGTGCTGACTGCCTATCCATCCACCTCACACAACTCATGACTTTATTGATATATATCACAGTCCTCCTTAGCTATCCTTGTAGTCAGAAAAGTCCTACCTTATTGAACTATTCCTCATATGGGAGTTTCTTTTATTCTGCACATTTGCCACCAATTCATTGTTGTCTCCTTTTCATTCTGTATCATTCTCTCATCGGCAACCCCGCACCCTTCAGGTGACTCTTTGTCAGTGTTGCTCCCTCCAACCACTAATTTCTGATGCCAGGAGGAACATGGAATGATCTTGTGAATCAGAACAGGTAGATGGCACAGAAATATATACAGAAGGTTTTTAATGTTGAGATTTTCTGAGCAACAAAATGCTGTGATGATCTTTTATAATAAAGTCTCAATATTGTTACATGAGCTGTCTTGCTGATGTACCCATCTGTAGAATTGCCACATCATTTTTATTGAGTGATGAAGTAAACCTGATATTTGTGAGATTATGTTGTTGCAAATTAAATATATATTGATGTGATGATTGTTTGTTCTGAAAAAACAAAATTCCAAAAGTTTCTCATCAGAATTTTGCCATTAGTTGTGTATATATGATACCCACACATTAGCCAGAGAAGAAGTGTTACTATTTGCATCAGAAACTATTTATATAGCATCTGCAAGTGGCATTTTATTACTTTTCCTTAATAAAAATCACTCCTACTATATGGTAATAATGGAGAAAAATCTATCACACTTTCCTTTTTCAAATTATGATCGGTTCAAAATGGATTTTATTATTGAGAGGTTTTATGGCAAGAATTTAAAAGTCATTGTGCACACATTAATTCACTGCACCCTGAAGTCAATGGCAGTGCCTGCTAGTTCTGTTGAGAATGTATAGTCAAAGCAAAACAGTTTAGATATTGAGCTTTACATATTTACTCCTTTCACATCTCTATGCCTTGTTTGTCTCCTTGTTTCCTCACCCTCTTCAAACTAAATCCCTTCAATAGCCACCCACGTGGCATTAAGCCACATTCACACACATGACACTGGATCAAGTGTCTGTACTAGACTAAATTAAGGCTTTTGGCATCAAGCCTCTGCCCGCAAGAATTCCCTGTATCTGCATCTTGTTACAGGCTGCACCCTATCCACATGCTCATAATTTCACAATCCCTTTGAGTAAGAACAGTGGAAAATGGTTATTTTGTAGATTTTTGCTATAAATCTGGAGGAAATTTTGCCTTTGGAGGTCTATTAGTCATTTAAACCCAGAGAACTGCTCACCCACATGAATAAGAAATAAATTGCTTACCCAGAACTGCCCTGTTGAAACAGTCACATTTTTTGCACATTTCTGTTTTTTTGCCATTAAAAAAAAAAAAAAAAAAGCTCTCTTTCTATTTTATTTTTAAAGGACAGAAATTTTTTATAAAGCAGCTGAAAAACTTGAAGCCAAAGAGAAAGGTGATTGGAAGCTAAGAAATATCCAGTTCCAACTCCCTGCTATGGGAGTTTCACTAGAGCAGGTTGCTCTAAGTCCTGCTCAACCTGGCCTTAAACACTGCCACGGATGGATGAACCAAAGCTACATCCTGGTCACTGGGTCTGAGTATAACTAATGTAATCACTTCCTGGCATTTGATTTTCTCCTTGCTTAAATAAATTTCGTATTAATTCTGATATTAATTCTGATATAATGTAATTCTACTTTCAGGTCACACTTGAAAACTCCCCAAAGCTGCTTTAATCTGCAGCGCATATTTGTTCTGTCAGTGTCAATCTTTTTTTCTATTATTGCCCTCTAAATCCTTTTGCAAACAAAAATCAGCACATGCAACTGACTGTGAGACTTTTTGGTGACGAGGATCAGAATGAGGTCTCTATGGAAAGGTCAGTCCAAACCCATGCAGGACATCTTTCTCTGTTCTGAAGCTGCTGTGTGAGAATTCAAAGTAAGACAAACTTAAGTGTGAGGTCTGGCCCTTCCTTTGAGTGAAAGGGAGTGACAGGTAGAGAAAGGGAAAGAAATTAATCTTTATCATAGTTTTGTACAATTATATTCACAAACAGAAAAGTTGAACACAATTTTTTTTTATTATTTATTTTAAAATGAATCTCTTCTTTCTGATTAATAAAAATACATTTTAGATATTTTAATCTATCTAGTTACAGGACTTTTCTTCCATATAGTGATACTGCTGGTATCCAGACAAACTTCCTGAGAACTTTAGAGCTTTTTGGAGGAATTTGGAAAGAAAAAAGAAAAGGTTAAATTAGCTTAACAATTCCTGAGAAACAAGAAGACCACTTCCTCTGAGAAAGAAACACTAACAATTTTACTCTAAGTACAACAAACATCTTCACCCAGGGGGGATCTCTTGCTGCTTTCAGGATTCCCTTTTGTCTTCCTTAGTTATAATGAAGTTTTCTGCTTGAAAGACAAAATAAAAGTAATAGAATATATATGAACCTTCTTCACCAGAATAAGTCAGTGACAATTATGGGGATGATCTATGCTGTTTTCAAGAACGAGATGCCTATATGAGAGTTATTATTTTCTTTGGTACTTCGTGCAGCAATCAGGCAGGAAGACAAGTGACGGTTTTCCATCAGAGGCATCACAGTTCTCAGAGCTCCTAGAAACCTGTACTTCATGAACTGACCAGACTGCGATTGAAGCCTTAGGGAAATAAATAGAAATACTAGGTGGTTAAAAAGCAGAATCTGGTGAATAAAGGGATTCTAAAGGTAGCAGGTGAAACTTTATGCCAGGGAAGCAGTGTCACATGGGACTGCCCAGGTCTGCCTTATTTTTTAGGCAAATGGTGATACTCAGGAAAAAACATAGCTTTGTAAGCCCTCAGGTGCTTTCACAATCCTTTAGTGAATGTTATGTTCCTTTTAATATGTGAAAATGGTGCTGTGTTACAAAGAGACTCCCCTGAGTCAGTGCATTTTTGGGAAGGAGGCTTTTGTAGGCTCCAAAAGCTGCTAAGAAATCACATCTTATAAACCACAGTGAGGCATCTTAACAACATGTTGTGAAGTTGGAGTTGGGCCCGGTATGAGAGCAGTGGCAAGGTTGAGTCACCAGAGAGGGGGCATTTCAGAAATGCTGAGGAACCAGGGCAAATGCCAGGTGATCACTGAACTCAGTAAAAGATAATGAAGGCTTAGGTCTTATCAGGTGCAGTACGCAGTATTATCTTTCAATGGATGTGTTTCTGCAGAGGTTTTGTGTGTAGATATGCATTTAGTTCAGCTCCCACAATAACATAGCCCCTGTCATTTCTGTCCCTTTACTATGGGTCCATTTGCTTGCAACTCTCATTTTATTATGTTTATATCACATGATGTGCTCACACAACAAAGAAAGACGCAGTGACTGCTTAATGGAACATACAATAAAAGGCAGACAAAATGATAGGTTGGAAAGCCTGCAGTTGACAATCCAAGCTCAGTGATATGAATTTTAATTATTCTGGTGTTTGGCTTTCTTTTCAACATAGGCATTGTTTGTAGGATTGGACACTTAAAATGTTTCATGGAGACATCAGAACATAACCATCTGGATGTTTTTTAGGAGATTTATTTCCCTTCACTTTATCAATCTCTTTTATATTGAAACCTGAAGAGTTGTGGACCTGAGCAACTCTATACCAATTGTGTCATGGCTTTACACAAGATGGGCTGAAGAAGAATCCAAGATAAGGATTTTTCTAAGGAAATATGTAAGTTCAACACCTTCCATTTTGTGAAGATTATTGGGTGAAGACTAAACATCTGAACCACTCTTGAAAAACCAACAAGTCTTGGAACACAGGCTTTCAGCTGGGAAAGTAAGTATGAAACATAATGACATTTACATTGAGATCATAGAATATTTAGGGTTGGAAAGGACCTTAAGATCATCTAGTTCCAACCCCCCCGCCATGGGCAGGGATACCTCACACTAAACCGTGTGGGGAGATACATTGATACGGAGAGATATTGAGATACTGATATATATTGAGAAGACCTTTTTCCATCAGATGGCTTTCGAAAAGAGGTGCTCACAATAAAACCTCCAACCCTGGTGGGACTGTAAAACCCATTCAAATCAACCCTGGCATTCAAAAACCCCGTGTTAATTCAAATCATAAGATACTCTTATTGGAGAACAGTTACAAGCTCTAGATCATAGCCTACAGAGTGGTGAACTGTATGAAAAGTTCCACTGACTTTGCTCATGTTTTTGCAGAGTTGACAGAGTCACAGAATGGTTGAGGTTGGAAGGGAACACTATGGCCATTTAGCCCAACCTCCCTGCTTCAAGCAGAGTTACCTAAACCACTTTGCTCAAGGTTGTATCCTGACAGCTCCTGAATATCTTCAGGGAAGGAGACTTCACAACTTATCCAGGCAACCAATAAAGACAAAGTTGTAGTTAAATTGAAGTTTTTGAACTCAAAATATCTATCTGGCGCAGTTTAATAACAGTAAACTATACTGCTGCTGCCAGGCATGAATTTACTACTGCAAATCCAAAGAAAAGGCACATAGAAGGGTAATTGTAAATATGTGATTATTTTTACAGACTTTTTGGGAAAGCAATACTGGAACAAATCTGTGAGGTTTTTTTCTGATGGTCAAGCAGACCTGAAAAGAAATAAAGCAGAGTTAAAGATTAAAAAATCCCAAGCCCAGTGTAATAGATAAAAGAAAATGATGGAATCTATTGAAAAATGTCAACAAATTGAAGGTGAAAACGGCAGCACTTCAGAAGCATGATTTGCAGAGGATTGGCAAGGGTAGGCTGATGTTTCTATGTAAAAGAGCATTAAGTTTTTCAGCTCTGTTCAAAACAAGAATCATCAAAGTGAAGATTCAGAGAAGGTAATGTAAGTGAACATACACCATGTATTAGTCAAAATTGAGATTTCAGCATTGCCATTCTTTTCTACCTGCATTTATGCTGGTTTTTATGACCTAACATGATGTGGACCAGAAAACCAGATTTGCATGCATTATGGACTGCAATGTTTTGAGAGTCTATGTTTAGCCATATGCAACACCTTAAAATGCTCTCAGGCCTCCAGGTTCCATAGATGCTGCCCAAGGCAACTAAAAACACGTCTGGGCCGTGAAGCACAATGATCTGTGGGATAGTGTTGTACCCACTCATGAAGGATGAGGTAGTATTAAGGGGATATGGCACATAACCAGATTATTTATCTTACACTAGGCAATACACTATCTTTCTTACAGAGATTGTCCTGGGCAATTTCCTTGGCAGCAGATATGTCAATGGCCAGAATATCCAATTTGAAGTGAAACAACACAAAACACATATCATAAATCAAGATAAAACAGAAAAAAGCAACAGTTTATTATGGACAGAGCTGTTCCAAGGCCTCCCAAAGGTCACACATGGACTGACCATACTGAGCACAGGATTAAGAGAGTACTTTAATTTTTGGCATGTTTTCATTTGTTCAGTTGTAAATTATATCATCACAGCCAAGAACTAGTATTAGGTAAGGATCAACCTTGCTTGCTATTCAAGGGCAGTTTCTGAAGTCCTGCAGCGTTGTTTTCACTGTCTGAAGATACCATTGCAGCACTTTCCACAGGAGTCTTGGACACTTACCATGTACTGAATTGTGGCTACATGAACTCTTGCGACCTGATTAACTGTATTTTCCCCAAGAGGTCTATTCTGAAGCTCCTGGCAGTGAGGAAAGCACTGCCAGTTCTCACTATCTGTTTTTGTGATGGGGTGCTAACTCCACTCCAGTGATCCTAAAAAGGGCAAAGGGCAGAAGTCACCAGTTTCCCTGCTGAGCTCAGATCTTGAGGCATCTAAAAAGAAAGCTCCAGAGAGCTTATCACATCTCTTACTGAAGATTTATTAATTGCAGAAACGTAAGTCCTGCTCAAGAATTCTGACTTGGCACTTTGCATTGCAGATAATTTGTGAGTTGTGCTGGTGCAGGGGGAGGAACTGTTAACCCAGCAAAGGCTGCAGCTGTGAGCATCAGGGGAAAGCTTTCAATCAAACTTTCTACAAATACTACATAGAAAATGTCTTGACCTGTATTCACATAACAGCATTAGCTGTGATTATTACTGAGTTCAGAGCATTCTTGCATGAGCTGAAGGGCAGAATATCATGAGTGACAGATGCAATAAATGCACATCCTTTATCTCTGGACACAGAGATGGATGTGAATTGCTCACTAAACAATGATCTACTTCTCTGAGGCTCCACAAATGCTAAAATGTCCACATCGGAATCTACTTCCTAACCTAAGCTTCCCCTAAGTTTGAACCAGTTACCCCTTGTCCTATCACCACAGTCTCTGATGAAAAGTCCCTCCCCAGCATCCTTGTGGCCCCCTTCAGATACTGGAATCTGCTCTGAGGTCTCCATGTAGCTTCCCTTTTCCAGGCTGAACAGCCCCAGCTTTCTCAGCCTGTCTTCACACAGGAGGTGCTCGAGCCCTATCTTTAACATTTTTCTTTCCCTGCATTGCAAGGGGAAGTATGAAACTGCAGAACTGAGCTTCTGAAATGTGTTTTCAGTAATACCAGAGAGGGCAGAACCAGGCAGGGACAAGGTTACTGTGGGATGCTAATTAGCTGCTCTCCTGAGTGCTTCTGCAGCCTAGAGTGTGTTTCTCTATTTAATTTATTTCACACATGACTTACTCTTAAAGTCCTTTTCCACAATTCCAACCAAACTGCATGGTAACCTTGGGCTCTGCTTCTGATGTTAACTGCTGTGCAGTGTGCTGAAGTCAGTACAGGAAATATGTCTGGGCACAGATATGCATGTAGAGTGCCATGGGGAGCATCCTTTGCTTAGTGCAGTGGTTCATGTTTCTGAGGCAAATTGTGCCTGGTCGATGGATCAATAGGCAGAAACTTTCATTCTTATAGGTCTATCCATTTACAAATGAGGCATAGCCACCACTCCCTCTGTTTCCTTTAATCAATGCCTGCAAAACTAGAGCCAGTACCACATGCACCTTAAAAGCTGAATGGGGAGAAAAGCAGCTGAGAGTGAATTGGTGGCTACACAGCCGCCAGGGAAGTGGCAGCCCATTGTGAGGGTATTTTCCCTGCTGGGATGAAGAGAGGAGGTGTATTTCCTCCAATCCTTGCAGGAAACCCACAAGTCTCAAACCTTAATGATACTGCCAAAATTTAGAGAGTTATGGGCATTTCCTGAACTGCAACAGAGATGCCTCATGTCACACCATCATCCAGGAGAGATAACATAGCACCTTACAAGTCTGTTGCCACTTTTCTGCTCTGCTTCCTTTCCAAAGAGAAACATATGGTGGACAGGGGACATGCAGGCTTGGACCAGAATGAGCCAGCACCCTGCTCTACTCAGAGCAGACTAGGACCATAGTGAGGTCAGTGGGGTGCATGTAAACGCACCCTCTGAGCCCTTTCCAGGCTCTGATTTAGCAGTAGTTTGTATGGATGGTTTAATACCCAGAGCCAAGCATCCACAATTTGTATGACAATAGGAGTAAATCACTGCCACCACATACTCAGGTATCCATGCTTCTGACTTGGACTATTTTACAGCTTTGCAGCTTTTGGCTCTGAGCGTAGTCTCACCGTGCAAGTTTCAGATATGACCTAGGTTGACACTGGAGTTCATATAAAAGCCCACGTTTTGTCACCTATTACTCTGTTTACAGTGCTACAACACAATGAGAAACAATTGCAAAAGTTGACAGCGGTACAATGCTCATCACAGAGGAACACCTTTTGCCTTTTGCCTTCCGTTATCCAGTTTGAGGGCTGCAAAGAGCTGAGCCACCTCATTCAAAGGTGGTTTGGTTATGTCTAAGACCTCTACCTAGTGTCAGCTCTCTCTGTGCTGCATCCGCTGACTGTGGAGAAGAGTTGTACCCAGGTAATGAGTGGGAGTTTCCAAAGGATTAAGGGCAACAATCGATTACAGGGTTCCAATGGGATGATTTGTCATTGTGTGTTAAACATGCTAAAGTGAAATAAGGATTAGACATACACAAAGGAAGCCACAGGTAAGAGGTAATTAAATGTGGTTCTTGCAGCTTATTGCTTGCTCCTCAATTCCATATCAAAGCACATTATACTCATAAAACATAAAACTAATGCATAAAACATATAATAGGGAGCTATTTTTCTTGTACATGTGCTAAGTGAACCTAACACTACGCAGTGAAGAGCAATCTGTAAAGTGGAGTACAAAAAAAATCAAAGCAAGGAGCTTCAGTTTGGAAAGTGATGCTACAAATCAGTTTGCGAAAGAAAAAATGATTAAGCTTAACAAAGCTCCAAGGCAAGTAAACAAGCACACTGCTGTTGGAAATTGCATGTTGTAATGTGTCTTTCAGGTCACCATGCCTGCAGAGGTAATTGCAATGAACTGCTCTTGTCAGCAGTGCACATCTCATATACATCGTGATATACATCTGCTATACACTACCACAGATTCTCTCTGGTCATCCACAGACCTTTGAAGAGCAAAAGGCTGGGAAATTGTGTGATTTTGTAATGAGATTAATATAGAATAAGGACAACCGTAAGTAAGAATCAAGGCCACGGTGTTAATCTGGCTATAGCGCAACTTCCTCCCATAGCACAGAAAAGCATCGTGTCTAAGTGAATCTGTTCTTCCCAAACCTAGTGATCAAGTGTACATTTTACAGCTCAGCTAAATGGGAGAGGCCTAAAGGAAGCCTGAAAAATGCAATAGTTGTCATTTATTATTTTAATTTGCTGGGCACTTTGCAGCCAAAGAGGAACATACAGTCTCTACTTGGAAAAGGCCCCTTTGGTGGCTCACTCTTTCACCTACATGAAACCTTACAAACCCTGAATACAACGACGTCTAAAGTGCAAGTAAGGAAATACAACAGGGTTCATGATGCTTTTTGAAAAAGAAAAATAGTGTTTGCATGAAAGGATCAAAAGAGAAGGCTGCATGTAGCTCTCTAGTAATAGTGACTGAGACTGCAAGAACATCATACAGGTCAAGGATTGCTCATAAAGAAGTTGTGCTTGTTATGACAAGTTATGGCAGAAGTGCCTGACCCTTAAATGAGGTACCACTTTGCCATGGAGCATGTGGAAGCACAACCAACAAAGAGAAAAAGCACTGGGTCATTCAAAGATTTATTTAGGCCACATTAATGGAGAAGGCTGCTCCCTACTCTGCTGAAAAACTGTAGTGAATTCTTGATGGAGTATGATAGGGTATAGAAAAGAAACATCTGGCTCTAACCCTGAAGAATGACATGGGCCAAGAGGGCTGGGCTTGTCCAACCTGGAGAAGAGGAGGCTTCCAGGAGACCTTGGAGCAGCTCCCAGCACCTAAAGAGGCTCAAGGAAACCTGGAGAGGGGCTTTGGACAAGGGCCTGTAGAGACAGGACAAGGGGAATGGCATTCACTGCAGAGAGGAAATTGAGATGAGGTCTTAAGCAGAAACTCTTCCCTGGGAGGGTGCTGAGGCGCTGGCACAGGGTGCCCAGAGAAGCTGTGGCTGCCCCATCCCTGGCAGTGTTCAAGGCCAGGTTGGATACAGGGGCTTGGAGCACCCTGCTCTATGGAAGGTGTCCCTGCCCATGGCAGGGGATTGGAACTGGATGTGCTTTAAACTCCCTTCCAACCTAAATCACTCTGTGATTCTGTGATTTTGTATTCCAGAGTCAAGCACTCCTATTGCCATTTATGTCCTTGAAAATGCCCCTCCCAAGCCTCTAATTACATCCCTAATGTAGCAGGATGGGTCTTGTAAATAGATGAAATTAGCTGTGCAGGAAAAACATCATTCCCAGACAATTTTGCCTGTCTCTTAAGTGCTTTGTAAACATCAGATGATTAGGAAGGCTTAAGTCTAACCTCTCTGGGCTGGAAAGATGCCTTAGGAATGCCTGGTGGGGGGTTGTAGTTTCCTGAGCACCAGGTGTCTACATAGGACAATATTTCATTTCGGTGGGGATTGAGTCTGAATAACATGACTCTGGTTACTCAGTTGTTAAATTGCTTCCTGGTGTGTGTTTAATGCAGTCTGTAACTGCCCCTTTCTGCTATAATTTCTTTCATTAGGGCTCAATTGTGTTTTTCTGTTTGCTGAAATAGTTCTTTGCCTTATTAGGCTGAGCAACTGCTTGATTATTTTTTCCATCATTTTCTCAGAAAGAAATATTTAATGTTGCAGGAAGAACTGAGTCTGAACAGAGATTAATGCTGTACCACATAACCCAGGGTGATAAATGTCTCAAAGACATTTAGAGAGATGATTCAGCACTTAGGTGATGATTTAGTTACCAGTCCTTAAGTCCAGATTTAAAGGCATTTGAGCAACATTAAAGGCATTTAAAGGCAACTGAGCTCCAGTATCAAAACAGTTTATCTAGTACTTATCTTTAATTTAGATTTTCATCTTTGAGCTCTTGGGTGGTATTGAATCCCAAAGACAGACTAGTCTTTATCTCTAAGTATTATATTTTAGTACCTAGGCAGGGGGGAGAAGGTAGAGAAGAGATACCACTTGGAAGGCAAAAGACAAGCTTACAAATCTCTGCTCTGCTCAATTTAGAAGTCTTTTTAAATCCCAGAAAAGAACTGAGTCTCAGACCTTTCTGTAAAGACATCTCTTAAAATCACTGCCTAAAGCTATTCCTTTCTTTATAAATAAATATTAATTGGAACAAGTGCCTGACCTTGTCTCCCTAAAAAGATGCTAGTAAAATACTCTAATAACCAGACATTAACTTCTTTTTTTTTTATACAAAACAGAGCAACTTCAGTGGGACTAATTTGTCCAGACTGACCCGACACTTCATGATTAGAGCAACATCTTTGACCTCCGTTTTAAATCAAACAGCAAGAAAAAACAAAAACAGGTTTTCCAAATGCCAGATGAGTCCGTTAATTATTGAACATCCATCAATAAATAAAATCAAGGTCCATGTTAAAAGGTCCATGTTAAAAGGTCCATGTTGAAAGGGCTTATCCCAGGCTATCCCTTAGTGACGTGGTTTACTGGTGGACTTGGTAGTGCTGGGTAGAGGTTGGACTTGATCTTAAAGGTCTTTTCCAAACTACTTGATTCTATGATTCTATGATCCTCTGTCTTTATGCACAGTGATGTCTCAGCAGTATGTTTAGGAACGCCTAGAAGATCTTTCCAGGAATGATGGGATCTCCTGGAAGTTTTAGAGCAGCACAAGCTGTTAGAAGATGGCACGCATGCCCACTGGCAGACAGAAATACCTGGAAAACACTGCCCCAGAAAATCAGTAACTGCAGGAATATGTCACAATGAGGTCATGTGGGAAAGAAGTGGGATTTAGAAATCTTTTCTGCACCTGCATTTCAGTCTTCAGCATCGAAAATTGAGGTCAGATATCCCTTTGCTATTCCCATTCAGATCAGGTGCTTGTATCAACACATTTTATGTCTTAGACTTGACACCAGAGTGCTTGTGACTCTGGGCCTGGTGACCCAAATTGTTTCTGCATTTAATCTGAACAGCTTGTTAATAGCCTCGCTGTTCCCATTACAAGGAGAGCTTGACGTTGCCTCAGGCTTTTCTTTTGTTACAAGGCTTCTCACTTACAGGAAGTGCTCACACTGTCCTGCTTCTTTCTGCTCAGGAGAAATTTCTTCTTCTCTCCTCAGTTTCTGAGGACCACATGCCAGCACTCCTGCTATAAACCTTCTCCAAATTGTCTCTGGATTATCTGCTAATCCACTGCTTTCTGCTGTGTCCTATATTCGTTTGTGGGCTGTTTCTAGTTCAGTCTACTCATACGCCATTCCTACACCTCTTAGGTTCATCAGTACTCACCTGTGATTTTAGCTGGTGGCTCCTGTTGCCCAAGTTGCTTGACTTGGGAAAAAGTGGCTAAGGGAAGGATAGACATGGCCATCAGCTTCAAACTGTGAAAGTTGGGGCTGTTCAGCCTGGAGAAGAGAAGGCTGCATGGAGACCTCATAGCAGCCTTCCAGTATCTGAAGGGG
>JANRGW010009963.1:1513-16196 GCA_024733675.1 Psilopsiagon aymara
GGGTGTTCCCATTTTTTTCACTGTAGGTTGTGCTATACCATATGTATCATGTGACACTGGAGCTGAGAGAAGAGGGCTTGTGGAACTTCATACCACTGATGAGGATGACTAGCTACTTCTCATATTAAAGAAACCAATTCTTACGTAGGAAACACCTCGTACCTTTCCCTTGAAATTTCTTTCCCTAAAAATAACTGCAAACTTATCTACAAATCATCTTCACCAGAGGAAAAAAAAAAAATAAAAAAAAACCCCTTTAAATATAATGTACTTTCATGCATGAAAAATTAAGCTTTGCATAATTTTCCCCCTTTTTTTGACAATTAGAAACTTATTTCCCTATCTTTAAAGACCACTGTGTGCTCTGGTAAATATTTCACTGGCAGACAGAAAATGAAGACTAATTTTCTCCTCTATTATATGTACTTACTACAAATGTAGATTCAGTATTTTTGTGTGCGTGTGGAAAATTTTCGTCGTTATTGTATTTATGCAAGGTCAGATTCAAATAACACACATTGAAAAATTGTATGGATTCATATGATAACCTTTAACAACAGAGATGAAACCATTTTAACTTTTTTTTAAGCCATTGTCTCAGCTAGAGCAGTTAATTGTTCTGCAAATATGTCAATTTATCCTAATTCACCACTACCACAGATCAGCAACAATGAAGACTTCCTAAGGAACTTCTGCTGTGTACTTGCCAATTTTCAAGCTACAACAGCCTGTCTGCTATCAGTTCAGTATCAACGTTTCACACAAAGAGTAATAACACCTACAGCAGTCAAAGAATTATTTAGTAGATAAGGAGATATTATTTCTCTGCCACTGGCATTCCTAGAATGGTTTAAATTAGAGTAGCCAATACTTCTAATAAGCATGCCAGACAGTTACGAGAGTTAAGGCAAAAAATGATGAGAGGTAGCTGCAGTAACCAGACCTTCAGCCATGAAAAAGAGGCATGTGGTAATATTTAGTAATTGCCTTCCAGATTGCTTATGTGAGTGGCCATTTGCAAATGATCTCATCCTTTTACATTACCTACAAGGGAGCATTGGTGCAGGTTCTTTTAAACAAATCAATAACTGCTTTATTAGCTTTTCAAGGCACGAGAATTGATACTCAGAGTCCTTCCTTGAAGTTTTTAGGAAACGATTGCTTTTACACACCTTCTGATAGAAGCCCCTGTCATATACTTTAGTAATTCTAATCGTAAGCATGAGATAACCAGCTTTTCTGAAAGAGTTACTTATTTCTGAGCCAGTCTCCTAAACAATTCAGTCAAACAGATTTCTATTTGAGGAAAACACAAACTAAAAGAGATAAATTAATAAGATAAATTAATATAAAAGCCTGGATTTTTGTTTCTCTTTATGTTTCTCTTTCCAAAGGGCAGATAATCTAAGAAGCAACCAAAAAAACCCCAAGAAACCAAACCACAACAGCCCACAGGCCTGTTCTACATATTTATAAGTAGAAAAAGCTGCATTTTTAATGTTTGTACAGTTTGTGTGTTGCACCTGTTTGTCAGGTTGCCTACTCTCCTGAAAGATATCAAGGTGTGCTCATACTGTCTTGTTTCTTCACTATGACTATCTTCCATTGCCTCTCGATTTCGATAGCTTTCCACATACTAACATGAGGAATAAGGAGCAAAGAAGTGAGGTTTATCTTGTGTTCTTTCACCCTTCTCTAAGGCAAGAATAAAAGCAGGATATTTAAGATAAGAGGATTTTAAATGGTGAAGAAGTCCTTGCTTACATCCTAAGGTGCTAGCTGAGAAGATGAAATTGACAGCAAACACCATATGAAATGTACATGTGCCCACTCCAATAGTAAGAAAAAAATTACAACAGTTTATTTCTGTCATAACATGCAAGCTGTTAGCAAATTCAGATGATTCTTCCTATACAGCATCTCCAAGTCCAACCGTCTTCCTTGCTACCCCTACTGCTAAACCCTGTTATCTCACACACCAAATGTGGTACCCTGCTGGTCCCTTGGCTTCTCACAGTTACACCTTCCTCTCCTTCTGGTTTGCTGACAGATGAAATGTCTCGCTGTCAGAATAACTTCCCTCACTTGTTGTTGATTTTACTCCTTTTTCCAAAGCCTTTCACTTCATACCCCAGTGCCTTTCCTGAAAAAGGTTTTAATTTTTGCAATCATATTATTAGACAGAATAGGCTATGTACATCTGAGATAGCAACTCCACCCCTAACTCGAAAAACACTGCCTTTGTGAACACCAATAGCAACTACCCATGATAAACAAGATCTGTACAGACTGTAGAGGCAGAAACACAGATTGCAGGAACAGGGATTTCAAAGGAGGCACCATGAAGACAATTGTGTGCAAAAGGCTGCAAAAAGATACACACTTGCAGAACAGTTATCTGAAATAAAAAGCTGGTATATTTGCCAAAACAGGGACTCTTCTTGTTACTTTGTACATGATACATGAAGGAAATATTTAAAGACAGATAGCTCGAAACTGGATGTGTATATTTAGGAGGAAGAAATGTTTTCTTCTAGAGCAGATTTTGTTTAGTTACAATAGATTCATGAAGAACACAATCAATACTATCTCCCTTTTATAAATTCAGCTTGCTTAGAAACATGTATATCTTAATTGAACAAAAATAAAAGTAACTACTTCAAATACATGACAGAATCTTTCATATTCCCTAGTGGATGTCCTACATACTTTAGCACGTACTGGTGACACTGGTAAAAGAAGACTGAATAGCTTAAATCGTGTTTCCCAAAGGCTAAAAGGTGAATTTATCTGAAATGTTTGTTCACAGAATGCATCTACAGTGGAAAGTGACACTAGAATTTCCAGTGAACTTATGCCAGAAAAAGTAACTCCTCCAACAAATGCTATAAGCCTATTCTTATTTACCAGTATGATTGATGATCCTTTTAATATACTTTTGAATTATTCCAAAACAATGAAGGAATTATGCATGTAATTTATAGTCATTACAACAAGGCACGTGGGTATCAGGGTGTTGTAGGGAGGAGAAAAGGCAACAGAAACAATGGGTTTTGCTGGCATCATGAGAAATGGAGAATGCTTTGCATGCACAGTGGCTGTTTGTCTCATTTAACACAGATGTGCAAGTACTTCCTCCTGCATACATCATGATTACCTTCACTTGTAAGAAGAATGAATTCAGGTAGGGAACACTACTACACTAAGAATCTTCAGTGTGTCTTTTAATACCACTGCTGCTTTATTCAGTTGAATGAAAAATACATCGGGTAGGTATAAAGAACACTGAGGATGAAATATATAATTTAGTTTGTAGAAAGGCCTCATGGACCTCCTTCCCTCTTTAAAGTTCCAGGCTTAGGCTTGGTCACTTGGACTTTTCAGAAAGAGCACTGGAAAGGCGCTTTCCATTCTGTACATCTGAGCACAGCTCTCATGACCATATCTCTGTCTTCTAGCTCAGTTGTGGGCCCATTGGAAGGGCACATGTGACTCCCAAACAGCCAGAAAGGCCAGCTCTCTGAACACTGCATTCTTACGGCATAGGGTGACGCCTTCCTTTCTGAGGGAATGTAGGAGTTGAATTTATTTCTTGAATACAGAATAAAAAAAGGAAGAAGCCAGAACAACTGATAATGTGTTGTGCAAGGCTGCAGTTTCAGACTTGGAACTCACTCTGCTCTTCCTCACTGCCACCATCTGCTCTTCCACCCTCCCCATCTGCCTCTTCTGCCACTGCTAAATACTCTCTTGACTTTCTGCATACACTTAGCGTCCCTCCTGTATGCTTCTCCCTCGTCTCTTCTGAGTAAAATTTGCCAAGACTCCTTCCTATGGATCTTGGCTTTTGAAGCTGCTGAAGAGGACCAAAGCACCACTGTCTTTCAAAACTCCTTCCATTTTCCCTGGGACCATCAGAGCTCCAGCTGTCCTACCACAACCATTTAGCTCTTACTTAGTGCTTCCCTAGCTCTGTAAACTCTCTATACTTGCATCATTAGTCTTCCTGGGTAATTTTCTAGCCTCCTTTTTTGGATTATTTCTTATCATCAGGCTTTCTGGTCCTTTTTGCCATTTCAAACTCTCCCTTTAATTTTCACCCTTGATATTCTCATTCCTCCCCCCCAGGTCCTTGCCCCTTGTCACCTGCTAGCTAGAACAGGGTTGCCTATGCAGTGGGATATAGGCAACACTGTAAGATTTTGCTTTTGCTTTTACTTTTACTTTTATTCTTCAATTCATATTAAGCTACACCTTTTCTTCCCACAGACATTTTTTTTCTTTCCATTTTGTAAGCAGGTTTGACTTAATTTTTGAACAAACAGAGGTAACTTATGTATGCTATCACTTGGAAAACAGAATCATTTAGGTTGGAAAAGACCTTTAACATCGCTGGGTCCAACCATAGTATGCTGGTAAATTTACAATACTACCAGTATTTTCTGTTAGTTGCAAACCATGAATGCTGCAGTGTCACAAGTGCAAACAGAGCTTCCTGGTATCACAAGAATAGATATTAAATTACAATTTATGCAATATTTTTACTCTCCTGGTATCAGTATATTGTTCACAAGCCTTTCATTGGACATAGTGAACACTTATACTGAAAGCTTTCTCTGTCAACCATTTATCTTTAAGCCTTCTTTCTCCCCCAAATGCCTTATTTTTCTAAGGATAAGCTGCTGATTTACATTTCTGTGAATAGCTTATTCCAAGGTCTCTTAAGCACTGTTTGTGTTACTGGGATGCAACTGGCTTCAATTTTACTATAAAATTATCGACAGAATAATTCATTTAAGGGGGCTTAAGAAGAAAGGGTGCTTAGAGAGTACAGCAATGGAGAAAGAGCAAATGTTGGCTTCTTCTAGCATAATTAATGTTGGCCACTATCCATTTGGGACAGAATTATCTTGAAGACAACAGGGCAGCTCCAGTGAAATGTTCTAAGTACAATTGGGCTAGGCAGCCCATGCTGCCTTTTGTTCTTACACTAATGACAGAACTGAAATATCTACAGGTCAGAGAAAATGAGAAGCCATGGTATTTTTTTAACTTTTAATTTGGTATTTCAACTGTCCTGGAAACCCACAGCAGAGAAATTTGAAGCTCTAAACAATGATTATAGCAAAAGGTGTCAAAAAGGTGAGGAGATACTTGCTAGCAGGGACATGGTTTCATGATGAGCCCAAACAAATTTCTAATGGATTCAAGGATTAATATTAATTTTACAAATTACAAATCGCAGACTATTTAAAGACTACTTTTTTTCACTCCTAAATTTCTTCTTACCACCATTAACTTTTAATCTCTAGGCTTAAAACTTATCTCCTGGAGCTATTTCTTTCCAAGTACCTAAGAGCTGAAATCTGTCTCCATGAGGTGTGGCAGCAAGAGGCTTGGGCAGCTCTTGCATTTCATTAAGGGCATGTCTTTACCGCAGTAAACAGGGCTCTGCAGTCATTGCCATGGCAGTAAAAGAGTTTGACACAATCAGGTTGTGTGCACTTCCCCGGCCTCTTGCATTTTGCAGCCAGTACTATTACAGCGGCAGCAATAGTGTTCTATGTGACCTGCAACAATGAGCTGCTGTGCAACAGTTTCTTGAAGCATTATTCTGATGTGTGGACTTGCCTTCTATCCTCTCTCCATACTGAGATGAATTACACCCAAGGAATATACTTTATTTCAGAACAATACTGATAATATGAATGTTTAGCTTGAACATATTCAGGACATTACTTTTCTCCAGTCCTGTGATAGCTGAAGTAAAGTTATGGAGCCATATGGCAGCAGTATTTACTAGTGCTTTGGTTGCACACATTTAGTGAAAAAGTATATGAGAAACAATGAAAAGAAGAAAGAAAGCTTATTTCTTATTGATGAAATTTAGATTATTTTTGTATGGCTAGAACCCTTAAGCTTCCTGGAAACCAGAGGAAGTGTTTTAAGCACTTTAAGTATCAACAAATTGTTTATTCCCTTGCAAGTCAGACTGCTGGAGAACATATTTAACTTACGTCATTCCCACAGTTATCCTTTGCATCAAAGAGATGATTATTTATGCAAAAAGACGTAACTGGGGAAACAGTTTTTCCGAGATAATCACACCCCTGGGACATTGCAAGGCTCAGGGTTCATTGCTATTGAGAGGAAAAGTGTATTTAGTTCTGGAGTTTTAAATTCCAAACTGCAGTTTCAGCCAAGAAGCATATTTCATGTGGATTAATATATCCCTTCAGGTAACTCACCTCACCTGTCAATCAGAATATTTCACCTAACCCAAATAAAATTCTTAACCCCTTGTTTACCATGCAGCAAAAAGGTCATGCTTTTTTGAGAGGTAAGTTCCCTATTTTAATTTTAATGACAACAGATAAGCAGAAGACACCCTAAGGGTATGTTACTATTAATACAGAAGGGAATAATCTACAAGAAGTGCCAAAGCAACCGTGAAATAAAAATATGGCAGGTTTGCCTACATAATTCAGTTTTTTAATAAAACGAACATGGATAAAGTACTTATTTTCCAATTTCCAGAATTATCAAGAGAAATACACATTATTTGTTTTGAACAAACCACTCTTGTAATTTGATGGTACCACAGGAGCATCCAGGATGTAACAGCCATTTCCAGCACATGGTCTCATACAAGTTGCAAGGACAACATGCCATTCAACTCTCAAAGACAGTGAAATGCAATGTGGAGCTCACAAGGAAAATTTTTTTATGTATTACTGCATGGTTTTAAAAGGAAAGGCACAGAGTCTTGTTTAACTACTTCTCCCAGGAAAAACACAATCCAACTGACCATTTTGGTAAACAGGGTCTCAAACAGAAACATTTGCAGCCTCTTGCAATTAGAAACCTCAAGAAACATTAAGAAAGTAATGCAATACTTTGGGGAGAAAAAAAACAATGTTACTGTCTCTCCTGTTTGTTGAAATGGAAAGTGAAATAAATATTATCTGTTGTCTACGTGGATGCTCATTTTACCCAGAGGTAATGGATGAGAGTTCTCTATGGAAGTGACATATAATGGCTATGCACACACTTATCTTTCTCCCAGTGGGATAATTGTTTCTGCTCCAGACCCTCCATACTTTCTCCGTTTTATATTTTACACAGATTCCATCTGTTCCATAAGCTAAATCTCATTTTGAGCATACAGAGTGATTTGAAATATGACTTCTACCCCCTCCAAAAGAAACAGTTTAAAACTGTCATCTCTCTGGTCTGTCTGCTTATGCATTGTATTTTTCCTTAATCTAAGGCACCAGTTTGCTTTCATAGATTATCTTATGCTTTAGCTTTACATAGCTTCTTTTACTTTTAATTTTTTAAGTTTAGCTGCTCATTCATTAATTTTGTGCTTTCATTTCCTCCCTCTGATCTGTTTCCAGCTCTAATTTAGCTGTAGTAGAGGGTTTCTCTCTTTTTCACTTTTTATTTTACCTGTGCCACAAGCAATTATCGTTTCTCAAACACAAGACTTGAAGGCTTCCTGTAACACCCCCCATGATGAATTTTATTAAAAATTAAGTTATTAAAGAGGAGATATAATTTCTGAATGTTACATCTCCTAATCAGTCAATTTTAAGCCTCGATACTTTTTTGCTGTCATCATTAGCATACCACTTCAAAGACACACAAAGGACAAAATATCCATGGAGGGTAGCACCAGTGGCGAGAATTCCAGTAAGAGATTTCATCTCTTGGAGTCCAAGTATATTAAGTCTAGTACTAAATAAACAATCAGTCCTTAAAATAATTGTCAAAGATAGAACAACAGAATGAACTCCAACATGCTGTGCTCTCCATATCTCTGGAGGCACAGTAATTTATTGCACCCGCTGATGTATTTGCTTTTGAAATAAGTTTACATCTATGGGACAATACAACTTTGCATTTAGTACACTATCAAAGTACCTCTCCAGATTGTTAAAATACTTAATGGACTTTAAACAGTTATTAAAAAAAAGAGTTTCCTGCACCTTTTCAGCACCATAGGAACAGGATTCTCAGCTGGTAGAAATAAAGACAAACATCAGCCTTCTGGGTCCCCCAAAATGTCACTTTGCTCACTTCCATAATAAATAGTCAAAAACGCAGTTGATCTACAATCTCACCTGGAGTTAAACCAAGAAAACTCAGCTTCTAAAAAACAGCCCGTGAAATGACAGGTAGTTCGACTTCAGAGTTAATTCAAATGGAACTGATGTTTTGAATTGTCTTACACAGCTACGATTTTCCAAAATACAAGGCAATATAAAGACAGAGAAAGTATTCCAAATTAAGTATTTATTGACCTAGTTCCAAAGGAGTTACAGGCTCCAAAACAGCTACCCCTTCTCACTGAAAAAAAAAAAAAAAACAAAACCCAGCACATACACATATGTATACACAATCTTAATGCTATTAACTTTACACTTTAAGCTCTTCTTGAACAGGAAGAGTTTATTTTCGTTAATTGGCCTGTAAACATATCACAGAGGGGTCCAGTTCAGTGATTTTGCCCTCTCTCTCTTTTCAATAATAGTAATACTCGATTAGTCTGTTGATTATGCCTCTTTTTATTGAGTATGAAAACCAAGGTGTTTATAATTAAGATAGTACTGGCAGTTTATGAGAAGACATGAAAATGTGGGAAAAAAAGCCATTGATAAATAATTAGGTGAATTCTTCAAGATAGAAATAAAATCAGGAGAGTAAACATCGAGTACATCTCTCTAAGCCTTTGAATAAGTGCTATAAAAATACGTCTGGTTTAGCAGTTTGTACTGCTTCTTGTCATCTGATTTTAAAAGTATTCCCCCTGTTGCACTACTGAACAATCAATAAATTCACTTTGTTCATCAGTGGTTTGTTTTGTCTTTTCCCCAGCTGTCATGACACAAGAACTCTTCTAAGCAGGGCTACTTTTTCCATTAGATTTCACCTAACTGAGTCACATAATGCTTCTTCATGGAAAGGCAACCATAGGGATTTTATTTATATGTAAATAATTTCAGAGAGATAAAGCTGATATAGGTCAGGTCTCAATGTACTAATTTTTTCCTCTCATCTTGAAAAGAAGTAATACATATCAAAGGTTCTGAAATTAAGTTTGCTCTGATGGTATCATTAGTAGCAGCAGCAATTACTTCAGGCCCTTTCTCCAAATCGGGGTATTTCAAATAATTTTCCTGATTGATATAACTTCTAAAGGAACAAGTGTAAAACTATGGAAGCTGCAGAAACAGAAGGTGTACTTCACAACTCCTCTGAGCTATAAATGGGAGTTAATTGAGATGGTCACTACCTACAGAATGGATAGATTTGATTATGAAGGAAGGGAGAAAGATCCAAGAACTTTCTCCTTTTAAATAGCAAGGAAATGTATCATCAAAGAGTTTTGAGGTTAGCCAAACAACTGCACAGACCTCCTGGTATTTGCAAGCATGCAGAAATACCCTTAACAAAACCAATCCTATTGTAAGGGAGGATAAAGTGCTTCACTACTTTCCTATTCTTTTCTATGGTTTTGTGGACAAATGACATAATAATGTAAGACAGATTGAACTCTAATAAATCTACCAAAAAAAAGGAGCTTGGCCAGTGCCCTGGGTTCAGCAGTAGCAGTCATTTTTGCTCCTTCTTAGTAGCTGGTGCAGCACTGTGTTTTTGACTTTTGGCCTGGGAATAGTGCTGATAACGCAGATGCGTTTAGTTACTGCTCAAATGATTACTCTGACCGAGGACTTTCTGAGTCTCATGCTCTGCCAGGGAGGAGGGGAAGCCAGGAGGAAGCAAAGACAGGACACCTGACCCAAACTAGCCAAAGAGGTATTCCATACCACAGCATATCTTGTATTCTCTTCCCTTGTTGTTTCCCTTTTCATTATTATTATTGGTGGTAGCAGCAGTGGTTTGTGTTATACCTTCGTTACTGGACTGTTCTTATCACAGCCCATGGGGTTACATTCTTTCTATTCTTCTTCCCATCCCTCTGAGAGCAGGGGGAGTGAGCGAACGGCAGCGTGGTTCTTGAGTTGCCAGCTGGGTTTAGACCACAACAATAAGATATGCTAATATATATAAAAATTCTGACAGAAAATGAGAAGGACATTAAAATAGTTTGATGTAAAGCCTGTTTCCTGAAGGTAACTTGCCACGGCACTGGATGTATTTGCCCAGGGCCCTCTGTGAGGACAGGCTGTGGTGGCCCTGGGCTGGACATTGCCTGTTCAGCTGACTTCCTGAAAGAGTGTGAAGAGGAAGACAGCAGAGAGGAGCTGTTACTAACTGACCACAGCCCTCATTGCCCATCTTTCTGCACTACTCGGGACAGGAATTAAAGGTATCCAGAATGAAAAAGTGAAGTTAAGCCTCAGAAAATAGCCAGGGTCGGAGCCAGGAGAAGGTTTTTTATTTTTTGCCCTTGGTTTGAACTGTCCAATGCCATTTTAACTGGCAATAAATTCAATTAATTTCCCACTCTATCGGAGTCTTGTTTTGCTCATAGTGGTAACTGATAACCAGTTTCCCCATCTTCAGCATGACCCACAAGCTTTTCCATCCAGTTAAAAGGGAGGGGTGAGAGAGTCGCTGGGTGGGTGCCAGGTAGCCACTCTGAGCACTACGGCTCATTATTGAAGGAAACTGAATTTTGAGACCTGTGTCATTTTTGTCCTAATCGAGTAGTCTAATCAAAAAAATCATCCTGCTTTTTTAAAATATGTATGTCTACTATTATCTGTTGCAATAATATAAACTGTATGCCATTACCTTTACCTTTTGTCTTCTCTTTATTAAGGATGAGGTCAAAATGAAGTTGCAAATTGATGGAATTGTATTAAACAAATATTTTCTTGTCCTGTTTTTTTTTTTTTTTCTTGCTCCTACAGTAGAAATACATGCATTTGAACTGTCTGTGAGTGAGCTTTGTAATGTCTCTTACATAGAATTATAGAACAGTTAGGATTGGAAAGGACCTTACGATCATCTAGTTCCAGCACCCCCTGCCATGGGCAGGGACATCTCACACTAAACCATGCCACATAAGGCTCTGTCCAGCCCAGCCTTGAACACCTCCAGAAATAGAGCATTCACAGCTTTCTTGGGCAACCCATTCCAGTGCCTCACCACCCATACAGTAAAGAACTTCTTCCTTATATCCAATCTAAACTTCCCCTGTTTAACTTTTAACTCATTACCCCTTGTCCTATCACTACAGTCCCTAATGAAGAGTCCCTCCCCTGCATCTTCGTAAGCCCCCTTCAGACACTGGAACGCAGCCTTCTCTTCTCCAGGCTGAACAGCCTATCTTCATTCGGGAGGTGCTCCAGTCCCCTGATCATCCTCATGGCCCTCTGAACTTGTTCCAGGAGTTCCATGTCCTTTTTATTGTGAAGACACCAGAACTACACACAATACTCCAAGTAAGGTCCCAGGAGAACAGAGTAGAGGGGCAGAATCACCTCCTTCGACCTGCTGGTCACTCTCCTGCAGTATCATTACTTGTAGCATCTGTTAATATTGACGCACAACAAGGGCTTCCAGTTCCTGATGGCTCCTCCTAAATAAAGAATCAAGCATGAGGAAGTCAACCATTAATTCCATATTCCATGAATTATCTAACCATAAGTTACATTTTTCATCAATCGACTAATCAGTTAAACAAGGCTAAGGAGGTATGTGAGTCCAGGAGGCAAAATCAATTAGTATTTCCCCCAGTTAATAAATGTTTATAAATTTATTAGGTGGAATAAAATAGTTTAATGACATACCTCACTGACCATAGAATAATTTATGAAATAAGAAATACTCCCACTTGTCTGTGTGTGTGTATATATACAGTTCCTCCATATACTCTGTATATGTATATTTAAATATGAATTACATGAAACATGCAAGAACCCCAAAATGTTTTACCAGATTCATCCTTTCTGTGGATGAAATTCATCCCTGATGGACTACCAGTGCCATGCAAGTTAGTAGAGGGAATAATGGTATTAAGCGACTTACTTAACCAGTCACAGTGGAGTGAAACTGCTTAATGCTGAGAAGTCACAGTCAACTTCTAGGATAAACTATTTTAAGATTAGTTTGGAAATAAGCTCTCTAAAACTGTGGAAGGCTGGAGACATCATTTCGTTACAGACTTTCAATGATTTTTAAGATTAGTCCCTGGTTTAACTTAATGGTTACAAGAAGAAGAAATTTTTCCTGTAAGGAGTGTTGTAAATGGGAAAGCAGGTATGTCAGTTATTGTTTTGTAATTCATTCAGTTTATATGCTACTAGATTGCTATATATATATATTTATTCATTCATTTACTTTGGCAGCATTTCAGCTGTTTTATCATCTCATCATGAATTAACCCCAAATTTATCCTGATCTGTGAAACTGCATTTTCTGCCCTTTATTCTTGAATATCTGATTACAGTTTGGCTCTTAGTCTCATTACCTTACATTTCCATACATTGTACAATTCGGTTATCAGACCATAAACCTAATTAATCCAAATAATTTCAAATTAATCTGCATTATTCCTCTTCTTTTCTGCATATCTGATTGTAGTTGTGTTGTCAAAGCACAAAACCTAGGCATTTATTTTCTCCTTCTTTTATCCTTTATAATCCCTTTCTTGAAGATTATTCTGTATTTGAACCCTGATACTCAAATTTAAGTACATAGAGGAATCAAATGTAACTCCATGGTTAAGGTGCTATAATGCTTGACACAAACTCAGCTGCCTTTATTATGTTTAAATTGCAAATAAAGAAATCACTTGAAGTATGATTCTCTTTTTGCACCATCTAAGGTGCTAATGTAGACTCCTCACAACATAGTAACCGCTTACCTCTGGCTGAATGCTTTTAAACGTCTGATATTCATTATTATTTTTAACCATTCACATAGTTCTGTGAACAAACATGGGAAGAAAAAGAATACAAATGAAGAAACAAATTGAATAAATAGAAAAAATGGAAAAGGCATAAAGCATGTCATTAAAATCCCTATTGCCATGAAACAGGAGTAAAGATCACTTAATCTGCTCTTTGCTCTGTTATCACTTCTGCATGTGTTCTCATGCTGCTTTTTGTCAATGTCTGATGAAAACTCCCTCATTACTGAGTGTCTGAAATGAGGGCTGATTTTGTGAGCTTCTGCCACAATGTGTTAAATAATGTAATCCTTACAAAAATCGTGCACCATCAGGTTATTCTTAGAGCTTGCACAACGTGGAGCATGTGAGACTTGATCATCAAAAAGTTTCTACAGCTTCGTTTTTTTTTCCAGTCATAACAAAACCCTGGAGAGTGAGGCCATGGGAGACGTGCAGTTGTTTCCTCTTGAGGCTGTGCTGGTATGTTGGCTCTTATGCAATCTCAGGAAGCCAGTGTGGAAAAGTGCAGCTTGCTTTTGTCCCTTGATCAAGTGCTTGGTGAGACACTTGCACTCCAGAAAGGATAATGTTCAAGCAATGCACATATCAAAGTAGATGTGCTCCCAGTTACACATGGGTAGCTCTTGCTTGATGTCTGACAGATGCGACATAACACTGTTGTGAAAAAAAGATGAAAAAACTTGTCACAGTGAAATGCCTCAATAGTTTTAAGTTGTTGGGACCAAATGTTGTGCCCCAAAGAAGCTCAGCCAGTGAGCACCCAATCCTCTTAGCTGCCAGAATTTTTTGAAAGTTTGGTTGGGTGCAGCAGAACTTTGTGTTCTACTCTCAGGCTTAGCATTGGCACGTATGAACTGCTCAGACCCCACTGGAGTCAGTTGTTTGGAGCTGTGCTGTTAGACCTGCAGAAAAGCTGACCATAGCTTGCTTTATGGTGCTTGTGTAAACTCATGCTTAAGCTTGGTTGTGAAACAGATATTTCTGGAAGGCATCTGAGGACAGGACTCCAGGGGTATTTAGCATTCTGACTCCTGTAAGTGCAGTTTGCTATCTAAACGGTCATGAGCCCTCTAACTACTTTTAGTGATCAGGTTTTCAGATCCTTTTCATGCTGAAGTCTCTAAACATCTTGTTACTGCTCCTGAACCAGTATTACAACATATTATTCCATATTTCTGTCAAAAGATGAAAAAACTCTACTTGCAGGTTCAGGTGAGTTAACTGGTTTTTTGGGGTTTTTTTTTTTTCTTCTTGTGGCCACAGTTGAATTATATTCATTCTGACTTTCTGAACAGAAAAATATTTTTATTGAGTTTTCACTAAATCACTTCTGGGGAAGGGGCAATTTTGAGAAGCATGTTCCTGGAACTTTAAGTATGATGCGAAGCAGGAGAGCAGAGGTAAGGAATTCTTTCAACTTGGTATCTATGGTTCAGTAGCTCGAGAGGGGCCGCCTTCAACACCTGACTGCGGGGAAGCTCAGCGTCCAGGAGCCTCAACTCAGAGCGGCAGCAGCCACCGAGGGAGCCTCAAGCCCTCGACAGCGCTCGCCCAGGGGCGGCAGCTCACCGGAGCGAGGAGCTGACTCACAGGGGCGGCGCCAGGAGAGGCGGCACCAGCGCTGACTGAGTGAAAACTGCCCCGGGAGCGCGGAGGCCAGGAGTGCAGCAGGTCGAGCGGGATGGAGAGCACTCGCCGTATGACCCGGGCTCGGTCCGGGAGCTCTGCTCTGTGCCCCGGCGGTGGTCAGTGCAGGCACCCAGACAGAGCCATGAGAGGGGAGGATGCGGTGCA
>JANRGW010009964.1:0-10427 GCA_024733675.1 Psilopsiagon aymara
TCTCAATTAGTTGGTTGTGGCTGAAGAATCCCATTCTCTTCCAAGTGTCAAATGAATTGCACCAAGAATAGAAGAGAAAATAAAATAAAAAAAAAAAAGGGGGACAAACATTATACAATAAAAAACCTCAATCATGTAGCTATAAGTTTAAAAAAGGTTTGAAAGTCTGATGCTTTGTCTTTCTCTTTTCACATGGTCCTGCTGCTAAAAAAAATTTCCCCAAGGTTCCTGCTGCATCTCTCCTATGAATGATTCTCTTTGATCAGAATCCAGTGCAAGCAGGGCTTTCTTTTTTCAGTCTTACAGAGGCAATGATTCTATATCACAGCATTGAGACTCTTGACAGCTCAGTGGGGGTGAGAAGAAGAAGCAGGGTTATCTAAAAAAGAGAAAAAAGAGGAAGCAATTCAAAGTCAGGCCGAAGATGACAGGAGAATCAGGATAGCAGCTGTACAAAATCGTACTTGATCTCTGCCAGAGATGTGGTATGTAGGGGTGAATGACAACTTCTAATTAAACTTGTGGCTGATTACCATGTAAGAAATGACACAATTTGTCGAAGACCTCGAGTTGAAGATGAATCAGTTTTATTTGTGGAAAATGCTAATTTAAAGTTATGCATTTTTAGAGGAACATCTGTGGCATATTTTTGATATAATTCACTCCATAATGAAATCTCTCTTCTTTTTTTTTTAAACTAAAACTTTTAATATGTCTTTTATCCAAGGACTGACTTTGCATTATAGTAAATAAAGAGGAAAAAAAATAATTAAAACAAAAATTGGAATAGACCTGACTGTAATTCAACAGCCCCCATTTGAAATTCCAGGAATTAATCAGTTCTAAAATACAGTATCTGCTGCAGTGTAATAGATTTACAGATCTTCATTGAGTGACTCAGGATATTATTTTTCAGAGCTTTTGGATTGTTTGTCTTATATGCATGTGCATTATTCAAACACATGTGCTGACTTAGTTGAAATTTTGAATCTGGATTCACACTGAGATTAGCCAGCTTCTGTGCTGAGAGCTGTCTCAATTGCTATCCAAGTTGGTATTTTTCAATACAGAAAACTAAATCACTGTTGCCTTCTACTGGTTGCTTCACCTTTCTCAGGTAGGGTAAAGCACCTGGTAAGCTGCATGGTGCAGAATTTTCTTAGCATGAAGTCTTTCATTTGTCACCCATTGTCAGAGTTGATGTCACATGGAAATTTGCAGGAACGGCAAAGAAAGGGTGGGAATGCTTGGATATTTCCATGTTCTGCCCTCAAGCCCCTCTGGGCACAGCCTAGGATGGTGAGAGGGGCTTGGTAAAACACACATCAGGAACCATGCTAATGGCTACACACCATGGATGATCACTAAATAATGTCTCAACCTAAGTGTCTATAGTCTTTTTTGGATATATATGCAATTCTTGAGTCCCAGCTGATACCAAGATGACATAGAAGGCAAACTTAATTTTTCTTGCTCCATCCTCTTCTCTGTATTTGATTACCTAGGCTCCCTGTACTGTTTCTCTAAGAAAATCCATGTCAGTTGTATTAACCCTAGGCTATTTAAGGTAAATATAAGCAGGTTCCAAGTAAGAATGTTATCTAAACATGGAAATAAACATGAAATCCCATTTTAGAGCAAGTAATAGTTGTATACAGAGCAATGCATGGTTTTCTATGGCTGTTCCAAACCTCAGTCTTCTTTCCTTCTGTCAGAAGAAAGAATCCTGTGGATTTCAGTGAGATCTGGATCACTATTTTTTATTACACTTCTTATTTCAATTGGCAATCCCATGAAGTACTTTGATCATTTAGCAGGATAGATATAGCACAGAGACTGAAATAGGGAACTGAAGGTGGTGTGACACATGAAGGCTGAGTACAAACTCAGTAGTTTGTAGATTAACATTTCATAAGGATAGGTATTTTGGCTTTGAGAGGAAATTGATTCTTTAACAGTCTTCTTGTTGTTACTGGTTTCTCTGAATAAAAAGAATCAGCATGTATGTCTCCATGACATTTTTTATATCTAAATATCTAAAATGTAATGCTTAACATTTTAAATAAGATTAGTATATTAAAATACAGTCACATGGATATTTTCCAAACTCTTTTTCTTCAGTCTAGCTCCAGAATTCAATTGACTTTTTACACTTAAAGGTAAATCTGAATTTTAAGACATTAATAGTCACATTTTCATACTCTGACACTTCTGCCCACTGCTTTTCTTTCCATCTAGCTTAGGAAGCATAACCTTGAAGCAGTTAAAACGGGGTCTTTTGTGGAAGGTGTCCTTGCCTATGGCAGTGGGGTTGGAACTAGATGATCTTTAAAGTCCCTTCTAACCCAGAATATTCTGAGTCTTTTCTGCATTGGTACATTTCAAAGCTATGACAATAAGACTTCTTGAGCCTTGCTCTTACTTCACCAAGATCTCTACTAGACCTAGAAAACTGCAAAAAATAAAACCAAAATCTGGTCAGAAGAGCAATGTGCATTTTCTCATGTGGATTCTATTACAGTCAATGGTGGAAAATAAGCAAAATAAGCCTGGGAATCTCTGGAATACAGAAGTGAATCACCAAATCCATTCCTTTTGTATCCGGAAGAACCAAGGCATGACTTCATCCTAAACCCTAACCATAGAATCTCATGTTTAAATTCCTCTTGGAAGGATTGGTACTTTGGAGAGAGATCAAATATTATATATTTGTATACCTATTTTTAGTTCTGCCATTGACAGTCTGGATTTATCTCAATGCATTTAGGTACCTCAGTGAAGTACTTCAATTAACAGCTAGGTCTTTGTTGACTCTCTCTTCCAGCAGCATTCAGATGGGCTTAATTACTCTCTGGGAATGTTTTCTTTACTCTGAATTTCTTAGGTAGCATTAATGTCTTTGAGCCATTTTATTTAGCAGTAAAAGATTTTCTTACTTCCTGCTTACACACTGGTGTACACAGAAAGATCAACAATAAATCTTTATTAACATTCAGTTTTATTTTGCTAGCTTAAATCAAATTCTTTCAACTACATTCCAATATAGGTTGATACTTGAGCAGCGTTTCTTGCACCTGCTTCAGTTTAAGTTCCTCTTTCTCAGGTAGGGGTGACTAGAAGAATATGCAGTCTTGCAAATTAGTGCTCACCAGGGCCTTGTATAGCAGTACTAATATTTCCCACCCTTCCTGTATCTGCATCTTTATATAGAAATGTCTTGATGGTTTTGGACTTACTGTGAGATAATGTTATTTCTGTAATTATGGAATGTCCTCAGGAATCTCCTTCACACAGCATATAAAATTGACCTAAGTTCACTGCAAATTTAAAACTGCCAGTGTTTATGATTTTACAGCTCTCAAGTACTGGCCTGTGTTTTTTCTTTAATATATAAAAGCCAAACTGTAAGTGAAACCTACAGAGGAGAGAGGACAAGAAACACTTTGTATTCTTAACTGACAGCTCTCCTAATTCAACCTGAATCTCAACTGCTAAGTTGAGTTATACCCTTCTAAATCTCATCACCCACATAAAAGCTTCCGTAGATGAGTTAAGATAGGAGCTTCCCCCCACATAGTCCCCACTTTTTAGTAAGTTTACACAGGTGCCATTGGTTAGTCTTGCATTTTTAACTTTGCCAAGCAGTTTTAGTAGGGGTGATGATGGTGCACACAAACACATGCCTAAGCCCGCATTTTGATTAGGGAAAAAGACATCATTTTAAAAAATAGGGAATGTTTCTGGATAAATATTGAAAATATTATTTTAATAAGGATAATATTCTCTAAAAGCTGCAAAATATTCCCTCTTCCAAGTATTGTATGCTTCTTTTAGGCTTTTCCAATATAATACATTTAAATAAAATATGTAAAGCTGACATTTTATGTTGTCTTTCTATAAAATAGGGCAAAACCATAAACCAGTCTAAAGGCAGACAATAACAATATACAACATTGGGTCAGAGAGGGCATATTCATAAATCCAAGTGCCTTTTGAAGTTCAATCCCTTATATTTGTCAAGCCTTCTTCTGCCCCCTTTCAGGATGGAGGTCTCTCCTCAATTCTACAAAAATAAGCATTGATGAGAAACACAGTTTTTATAACTGCCAGTTTGGACTACATGGCAAGGACCTAGATTGTCTGAAGACCACAGACAAACCCCCTTTTATAGTATTGTATCAGGGCATCTCCAGATCAGAGACGGACAAGAACTCACCAGATCTACTCATTAATGAGTGGTGCATTTGGTGGGCAATCCTTTAGGTGTCATTTTTCCTCTTACAATGTTCAGTTTCACATAGCAGTGCCAGTCTATTTCAGCTTTCTAAAACATGCTCTTCTGATGGATCTCACATTTTGGTCCTTTATTTCTAATGATGGATACACCTTGATCATTAACATCTTTCCAGCATATTAGACATGAAGAAGTAATATTTTGATATCCTCCTTGAGCCCTGATAATACATTGCAGCTGAAGCAGTCTGAAAAGGACCACCAAGAGATAGTAGAGTCTTAGAATACCAGGTTGGAAGGGACTTCAAGGATTATCTGGTCCAACATTTCTAGGCAAAGCATGGCCTAGACTAGATGTACCAGCAGACTATCCAGATGAATCTTAAAAGTGTTTAATGTTGGGGAATTCACCACTTCCATTGGGAGATTATTCCAATGGATGATTGTTCTCATTGTTAAAAATTTTCATCTTGTCTCCAGCCAGAAGCTTCCTAGGAGTAATTTGTGCCAATTACCCTGATCTTTTCCATGTGATTCCCTGCAAAAGGACAGTCTACATCTTCTCTGTAACCATCCTTTAAATGCCTGAATGTGGTGATAAGGTCTTCTTTGAGATGAGGGTAAGTAGGAGTTGCATATCCTAGACAGTGATGAGGAAATAACTGGAATGGCAAAAAGAAATATAGTTCTAAATAACCGCACAAAAGGGTTTTCTACTGCATGATTCAAAATTACTCTGTAGTTGGAGGTAAGGGAGAATTGTCTTTAGTTCAAGCACTAAGGACACTAGCAGAGAACTTCAGTTCTAAACCAAAGTAACTGGAATATAGCAATTTGCAACATGTTCTCAGTGCATGCAAGGCAAGCAGAAAGGTTTTCAGTGAGACGTCCATCTGGTAAAACCTGGAGTGCCTCCTGTGGCCTGCATTGCCAGCTGGTGTAAACCAAGTGCTGTTGTCAGCAGAGGTGCATCGGCTTCCGTTAGCTGAGAGTCTGATATACAGTCTTAAGTAATGCAGTATTGATTTTCACTAGCTGATGACTTCCAACTACAGGTTTTCAGGTCATAAGAAGTTAGACTCTTTCTAATTATTATTGTTATTATTATTATGGCCAGACTGCACATGGCAGTGATAACCTAGAAACTTCACTATGTTCTGTATTGCTGTTGTCTTTATTGGAAATGGGTTACATTTGGGTTTCAGGTCTGTTTTTGCACAGGATTTCAAGTTTTAAAAAGGACCTCATCTAAATGCAGAATTAAAGTAATGATATTCTTTTCTTTAGATTGGGAAGCCAAGTTAATTAGTGGTTATAAAGAGTTTTGACATGTCCAGATAGAAAGCAGGTACAAACAAAATGTATCTTTGCTTCCCTCAGAATAGTCTAACCCCATAACTTGTAATCATTCCAACATGCACATATATTAAAACCACACGTTTTATTTTTGTCCATTTTTATGTCTTCAGTTTAAGTTGTATAAATATTCTAACAGGCATTCTAACTTTAAGGCTCTAACAGGGGTGGTATATCTTTAAATCAAATTGGCTATGTCGGGGAACTGTATACAGGTGAAAAAGTATCAGTTACAGCAAATATAGGATGCAGATTTTTATGGAGAAAAAGGAGAAAGAGGCAGATCTTTAAAGAGGGCTTATCTCATGCTGTATTTTATGGCTCTTTTAGAAAAGTTCAAACACTTCAGCTAGATATTTGGTCTGTAAGGCACTTGATTTTAACAAATATGCTTAACAACAGAATGATAAGTAAGCAATTACTCCAAGGCCACCAAATATTGCTTCCAGATTAGCATTTTGTAAATAGCATTCATTTAAGTAATAAGACAAAAATGAAGCCATGAATGCATGTCTTAAGGGAATATGAGGAGTATTATGTAGAATGCATGTTTATGTAGAAAGCAAAACCAGAATCTATTATATCAATAATAAAAAAAATTAGAAAGATTTAAAATTGACACATATATTCCAGCATGGTAAACAATAGGCAGGAATAACCTCTCCAAAAAAATACACATTTAATGCAGAACAATGAGAAACTGCACTTCTATGACTGCCTGCCTGTAACCCAGCAATTAACTGCTATCTTTGCAGCCTTAGTCAGAATCTATATGCATCTACAAGAGAAAATGTTCAGAGGACATGGATTTCAGCGTTGACTACGCATTGCTACGTGTCCTTTACTGTGGATGGCCAAAATCATCACCACCCATGTAGCTCAAAGCTTGAGTCTCTTCAACTCATGAGAGGAATTAATGCAGAATCTATGACAGATAATGAGTAAATACTGTTATACAATCTCTAGATTAACTCACCAGCTAGCATTCATGAATATATCTTCTTGTCTATATCAGCTGATTAGAAGAAATTGTTTTATCTGTCAAACAAAACTTTAATATTTCATACGTTTACACCATCTACTTTGCAATATAGAAGTACAGCCAGGAAAGAAACCTTCCAGACTCAAAGATTTCTATCTGGCCCAGGGCACTGAAGCATGACTCCTCAGGAGTGCTGCCCATAGTAGAAACACTACAGCATATTCTTGATACAGCATGCTGTTTACCTAAAGCTATCAGATTAGATTAATGGTCACCATCCTTATCTTCAAGCCCCACAATATCCCAGAGGTACAATTCAAACACTTGGTACTCACTATTCTTAACGTAATATATATATAAAATGCATAAATCCTTATAAACAGAATTCAAAACAAACCTCCGTCCACAGTCTGATTATGAATGAAAGGTGATGAACTTAGTAAATTATTTTGATGTTGTCTTTATAGGCAGAAAAATAGTCTGCTGAACACTGTAATGCTTATGTGAAAGGATGACGTTTACTATCAGGCTGGCTTCACAAGGCTGGCTTGAAAAGAATATGGTCTCTAAAGGTTTCCTTACAAATATGATAATAGCAAGGCGTCTTGTCATATTCCCCTGCTCTACTCTCGCAAACATGATTCTGTAATTCTTGAAAGAAACAGAGAAAACAAACCCCAGGTGCAAACTTGACTACTGCTGATGGCACAGTGCAACTGTATTTTACTAAGATGCTTTAAAAATGAGAAAAAAAGGAAAAACTGTACTACAATAATTAATATGCCAACTATTAAAAGAAGGACAGAGTAATTAAGAGACAGCAAAGGAAAAGGACGATAATGACTACATCTCTTCTACAGGAAAGATTTTTGTAAACTAACTCACTGAAGCTTATACTTCCTGAATTTGTTATGTTTGATTGTTTGTTTTCATATGGAGTGTCATTTACAGGAAATCACACATTCAGTACTGCTTCATAAACATTTCCTTCAATGAAACACTTTCATTTTCAAGCATAGCTTGCACTAGGATACACAGGGTAACAGTGAAGAAGATTTTACTTTATTTCTTACCCAAAGTTTTATTAGGTCTAATGCAATTATCTTAGAAAAAGGGTTGTCAACAAGTCAGCACCTAGGGTGTCTTGTTGAAAAAGAGATTAGAAATGGAAATGCAAATCAAAGTCACAAAAGTATAAGAGCATCCACAAATAATAACAAAAAGTATGCGACACCTGGGACATTAGAATCTCCTCTCACAGGTGAAAGAAACAAACAGGCTGGATGCCTTCTACAGTTAACAGAGGGAGATACTGCTCTTGCACGTTAGGAAAATTTATCATCCCTCTGGAGTTCATTGGAGGCAGCTATTCTGTTGACACATGGACTGGTGATGTTCAATGGGCAGCACCCCTATCTTTAAGGTTCAAACACTTACGTTTCAGTGAGGCAATGACAAACTTAGGCAGCTAGTTTAGGATTGACTTGATTCTACCAGCAGCTGGTAGAAAAATAGTAGTTCGTAGTGAGAGCAGCACATTTTAATTGCATGGTTGGATAAGCTATAGCCCCCAGAATCAGCTTGGTTTCATAGGTGTTTATGCCTTATTTGTATGTCTGCGATTTTAAAAATCTGAACTAAGATCTGATGGCAGTTATAGTTACGAAAATAATAGCAGTTCCAATTTATTATGAAGCTTCATACTTCACTGACAGATTGCTTTTCCTCAATTTCTCATCCAAAGTCATTCTCTCGTGCAATAGTTGCTGAATCCAAGAGGAACTCTTGCCATCATGTCCCTATAGTTCAGTCTTCGGCATTAGGATAAAAGATTCAAGATATTGTAGAGGAAGATTTAAGCACTTTATGAAACACTTTATATCAAGGCAATGTGGTAAAATGTTAGCGTTTCTCACAGATAGTAATGCAACTTTATCATCAAACTCCTAACTGAAAACACTTTAAAGGACATGCACATTTAACTAACATGCTGAAAGTGATTTATCACAGACATCAGTAGGAGAACTATGTCCTAAGCTACAGTGATGTTTCAAATGAGGAGTGAGAGTGAATTCATATGACATGCATACAACTAGATAATTACATACAAAATATGAATTAGTGCTACAGTGATTGAAGATCTTCTCTAGAATTAAAGCAGCAACAGTCTTCCTCCAGTTGCTCTTCTGTTACCATGAATAGATTTCTGCTTCAGAGCTGGGCAACTCTGCAGGCTCCAGGAGCTGCGTGCTGAACATCTTCTACAGCAGAGTGACACAAACCATAAATACATAACCACAGAGATGAAATATGGTGAAGTGCCAGGAGCACTTCACAAATGGGAAGTGAGTATCCATGTGCGGGGATCTTGGCATTCAAACTATTAGATAGGGACAATGTAGAGATGCACCATTGAGCAAGCTGACCTTATCAGCCTGCATGATCCTTTCTCACAACCAGACAGCCTCTGTGCCTTATCAGCACACGGTGCAGCTTTAGTGATCTAATCATAGGTTTCCACATTCTCAAAAGCCATAGCTTGGTCACTGCCTTGTGTTCTTCTCTTTTTCCCTTTCTTTTCTTCATGCAGAAAGATCTACTGAGTACGCAGGCATACTTCCTTGTAACTTTATGGTATACCAGCAGTCACAGTACAACTGATGATCTGCCCCAAGGTGTGACAGTTCAATCATTTTTGTTATCTGAGGGTCTTTATTAGCACCCGGACATGACAATGATTAGGAGATCAAAGCCTGACACTGTAAAAGAAAATCTCTCTTGTACTGCCAAAGGTAACAGGTATGGAATTATCATGCATATTTTTTGGCATTCCAATGCATTTCCCCTGTAAATAATTATATCTCCTGTTCACTTATTCATATCTTTTAAAAATTCAGTGTTTTATGTATTACCTTTGAATTTATTTACATGCACTGTGCTCTCTCATCAACTCAAATGCTAATAAAGGTTCTGTTTATCATCACAATAATAGTCATATTTCAATTCTTCCATCTTTATTGTAGGGTCTGCTTTTTCTACTAGATTGCACATATAATTCTCCCCTGGGTTCACTAGTAAGAAACTGTCATGCATTGAAAATGATGTTTGTGAAAATGTAATTTGCACTCTTTATGTTAGGGAAAGTCAGTCACACTAAATAACATGCATTTCATGTACCTTAATACCAGAATGGTATTCATGACTCAGATCTCCCTGCTGATGAGGTGTGAAAGATTGTTTCCTATCATTTGCAGGATGCAGATGCCTGGGACTGAGATTTCCTTTCCAAATTATATAACATCATTTAAATTGCACCAAAGGAGGAAAGAAAGTGATGATTGGTGTGGAGGAAGGGTACTTATTGATGACTATTTATTATGATAATGGCAGACATTTGGCTTGAGTGTGATCTTTTATACTATCTTTTCTGTGATAAAAAGAGTAGGTATTAATGTTCTTTATATGTCTGATACATGCAATGAGATTGGCAGCACATTTTCTGTGTTGAACAGCAATGCTCCTTTCAGTCGAAGGAGTCTCCATCTCCATTTCAACTTTACCTGCCATCATATTCTGACTTCAACGCTCGTGTGGTGAAATGGTTATACAGAGAGCAAAAAAACATGAGATTGAGCTGAAAATTCCTTTTCTTAATAATTGTATATTTCTATGAAACAACATAGAGGATTGTAAGGTGCTCCTCTGTCTGACCTTGAAAGGTGATAAGTGATGGGAAGTTTGTTACCAGGTGTCATCATTCTCTGACCTATGGAAATGTGTCTCTTCTAGAAGACCTTCTAGAAATCTAGATAGGCTTTGGCAATTCAGGCTATGAGTACAATGGGTGTGATGAGTG
>JANRGW010009965.1:6179-24204 GCA_024733675.1 Psilopsiagon aymara
CATTCTTTCGATTCTCCTCCCCATCCATCCAGGAGCGGGGGAAGGAAGAAAGAGGGGGGAGTGAGAGAGAGAACTGCGTGAGTTACGGCTGGAATTAAACACATAGACTCCCTCTGAACAGTGCTGGACAAGTTGCATCATGTCTGTGCCCAGTCTAATGCAGGAACAATTACTTTTTCACAGAAGCTCAGTAAGGCAATTGTACTGAACATTATGCTAGTGGAGCCATTCAGATGCCATAAAATAAACACAAAATTTTGTTCACAGCCTTTTATGTGCTCTTCAAAAAGAGAGGTTGGGTGGGGTACAGAGGGGTTTCCCTTCACTGGAGGCTGAGTAGCAATATTTAGGAGTTTTTTGTCATTAATAACCTCATCTTGACCTGTCAGTTTCAGAGAACACAAGCAGCACCTTTTATAATCCTCGTTACCTACTGCCTCTCATTTGCAGAGGATGTGGGTGCTGTGGGCTACCAGAAAATGTTGGCAGTGTACGTTCCTCTTGCTTGAGAGCACATTTCACAGTGAAACTAACCATTCATGAAAACTCCATAACGAGCCTTGGACCTTGCTCATTTCTGGATGGGAGATACCAAGCAAGCCAAAATGCAAGTGCAACTTTGGGACAGGAACACTCTTGTCTCTGAGTCAACCTCCCTTCAGGGACAACGAGCTGAAAACCGCTGTCCTGGGAAGAAGAGAAAATGCATTGGGAATCTTCTGTCAGTTTTGGCAAATGTAGGCTGTAAAAGTCAGTGACATGGTCAAACTCAAACCAATAGCTATGGATTTCCAGTAGTACAGATTCTAACCATATCAAATCCTAACTGAAATCAAATTGAAATGCAATTTTATTCATAACTTTCTCCTTTAGCTGACTAGATGCCATCTTTGAGCACAGTAAATGTAATTTGTCTTCCTCCTGTGTATCTGGCAAACCTTTAGATCCCTGGTAATGAATGGAACTACAGAAATGTGAGACGAATCCTTTCAAATGTGCCAGGCAACTCCTAAATTTAGGCAACTACCTGACCTTCCTGCATATCTGCAGTATTTTGAAAGCCAGTGGGAACTGGATTATTGAGTCTCTCAAGTGATTTCCTTGAAATTAACCTTCCTAATAATGGGAGACAAGAGAAAGAATTGTTTAGAAAGGGAACTTTATAAGCCTTAAAAATAAAAACTGAAAAATGACAGTTCTAGATGGAGGAAAAACCCTCTCTGTAAAAAGCATCTGGGATTCCACAAAGGAGCCACGGAAGTTCCAAAGTCACGGAACTGGTAGTTGATGCACTGATTTCATTAAAGGGTTGGGTTTTTTATGTTTTAGATCCAACAAATGTGTGAAGCTTTGGGACTCTCACAAAGACAGTAAGCATTATATAAATTGAGGGGGAACTGGCTATATCATCTTCGTTGGATTAGTTATATGTAAATACCCAGCAACAAATTCTACTTTGGGAAAAAAAAAATAAGGATTCTGTGCTTTAGTGCAGGCCTTATATTCTGTCCTTCTATTACTTCTGTGAATTCATGCTTTTCATAGAAGTACATGCACATGTACATTTATTTAGTGATGAAAAGAAAAAGAAAATCGGAGAAAATGAAAGCAAATTTATGTGACTGAGATGCACTGGTTTTACTCTTATATACTAGGTTACTGAAGACTTGGATCTGGACAAGCTATGCTCGGCACACCACCGAAGCAACAAGGCAAGCAAAGGTACCTTCTATAACATCTGTAACCTACCCAGTCTCCTAGTTACATGGGCATAATGGGAAGGATAGTGACAGCATGTAGTGATTTGCCTGGAGCCAATATGCCAGAGGGGAATTTTTTTCACATGCCTTTAAACAAACCATGTCTTCAAGGGTCTAGATTCACTCTATCATCGAGTGGGGATTTCCCTTGATGGGGAAATCCCTAGCTTCTCTGACATAGTGACTCTCCAGCTGGGTCTTAAAAGGACTAGGGTAGCTCCTATGAGTCAAACCCTTGACATGAAGTTGAATAAACTACCTAAAGTTCAATGAAAAGATTTGTTAGCACAGTGCATCTATGTAAAAAAAAATAAAATCAAAAATCCACAAATGGCAGCCCATCAGTACACGGCCAGTCAACTTCTGATGCAGCTTTTAAGTCAAGGCTCAGTTACTTACGGGGAGCATAGAAGTGATTGGAGGAGTCCAATTTGTGTAAAATGTCAGTGAAATGCTGTAAATTCATGCAAAAGTTGCGTGAAGTTGCAAAGCGGTCTTGGCAGGCTTTGTGCTAGTAACAGTCACAAGTAAGCTGAACTCATGTTTCAAGGCAGCCAGACTTTACACTCAATGGTATACTTGAGACGCACTCCTTTACCAGGAAATACCTTTGTCAAGCAAAGCTCTTCTAAAGCAAGAGAACAACAAGGTGATAAATATGATAAATGTGGTGCAGACAGTATGATGTAGAGTTCACATTTCTGTGAAAATTGTGTAAATAGGTAAAAATATTATTATATATTACCTATTAAATAGGTAAAATTATGGCTGTCAATATTTCCTTAGAAATTAACCACAAATTCACAATACAGGTCTGGTCAGTTGGCTGGCTGGCTAGAGGAGCTGACACAGAATCCCATTGCTGGGCCCATGCTGGCCCTGCAGAGCACCTATAGGAAATCTAAGAGAACTGTACAGCTTCTCTCAGTTTCTGAAGAATTAAAGGAAAAGATGTTAGGTGTAAGGTCCGGAAGACACAGAAGGATATCCAAATGGCCAAATTTTGTCTTTGTCAAAGCCCTGGGAAACAAGGCTGGCTACTGATAAAGGGATGGGTGTACTCAGGGAGACAGCAGTCATCAGGGCAACAGCAGCAGCTGCTTCCACCATTCCTCTGTTGCCCCAGAAGCATCTGAAGTCTCTCCTAACCTCCACCATATCTGATCTCTCAGTTCTTTATTTACATCTTATCTTTGAGCAAGTACTGGCCCTGGGCTGATCCTGGCTAACATGCTGCTTCTGTAAGTCATCACAGTGAACATGGTGGCACTCACTACTCATGTGAGGTGTTCTGGGCTACCAAGAAGGGAAGAGTTTTCTGAGCAGGCATGGAAATGAAACAACTTTCAGCTGCAGAATACAAATACAAGGAAATTAAGGCTCAAGCAGCTCCCAGAGAAAGGAAGGCCCGCAGGCTACGTGGCACTTTCATTATTTGTAATGTAGTTTCATTATGTATGTGGTCCCTTTGCTTTCTCTTGCAACTTCCTTTTCAGAAACTTGTGCAATGCACATGCTAAGATACCATGCTCCTATTGCATTGGGAGCAGCCTGCACTGCACTACCAGACTCCTCAAGATCTGCTCCTTTCTAACCCTTTCATGCAGCTTCCACTATTTTTGTTGCATTTTCTATGTGGGCAAAACAACTCTTCTCTTTGGAGTCTTTTAACATAAGCCTCTGCAAGACAGGTATAAAGAAAGTCAAACAAGCCCCAAAGTACACAGCAGGACACATACTACTATAGCAGCCCAACAGAGGAAGGAAGGGAGCACAGAACTTTTAAACAACTTCTCCTTTTTACAAGGTCTTCCTGTGAGGGCTTTTGCAGGCCAGCATTGTAAAGTGAATAACTGCAGAATCAGGCTGCAATCAACCCACTACATAGGATATGCAACTCAAGGGGTTCAGTTTTAACTTGGGTATCTTGAAAAGCTTGTTGCTGTAGACCTTGGGGTTTTTTTCCTAGTATTTACATGGAAAAGACACCATACAACACAGCTGATCTCAATTCCTGCAACAGTTCCTCCATAAAAGCAGCGACTGACAGAGGTTGCAAAATGTCTTGGTTTTGTCTGGCTTGTAGTGCTGACTACCCCTAAGAGTCTTAACATTATTTATAAGGAATATTAACCTAGTTTGTCTTATGGATCAAATCCTACAGCCACATATTGGCAGGATATGTCAGGTGAAGTTCTGTCACCAGGTTCATGTTAGATTTAGTGACTGAGAGATTCAGATCCCAAGAAGATCAGCTCATCCTTCCATCTTTCAAACCAGATAGACAAGATACAGATGTGAGACTTCTTCTGAATTTGCCTTCATTTCCAAGGAAGAGTTTTGGAACACAGACGCTGAAATATAACTTCATTGAAAACTGGGATAAAATCTTTCGGCTTCTCTTTTATAGAGGAAGTGTCTATGATTGTATCTGTGCTTAGATGGTCTGCAGTAATTATATACAGTGATGAATAGCTATTTTATTTAATGCTAATCTAGGATCTCTCAAACTGTATAAGGACTTCCACATTGAATAGACTGCTAGTGAAATTGAAGATTTTTGTCTCTGACAAATGGGATCTTGAACTACGGATGTTGACTTAATAAACACAGGCTTTTAAACAGTAAAAGCTGATGTTACATTAGGTAACTTGAGTGCTTAAACGTTGTACCCCACTGATGTTAAGAGCAAGACTCATACCCAAGTCAGGGTAAATCCTTCTGTTGACAAAACAATGATCTCATTTATTATCAACAGTGATGATTTGCATCTAAGACTCACAGTATAGGTTTCATTCAAGATATTTGGTTTTGATTCTGGGTCTTACTGAAGGCTTTTTATCAGGTTTCATGCTACAGCTGTTTTCCTGTTAGTCCTGTTCTATCTCTGAATGCTGCGAAGGTCACTCTATTTGGAGTATCATGTACACAAGGAAATCAAGGCTCACTTTCATTCTTCTTTCATAGTTGCATAAAATCACTTACATAGAATCATTTCTCTGCACACACCCACACTCTTTAAGAACCACAATGATTGAAAAGATTTGGCACATGATACTGTACAGTCTTGGGCTCTGAGGACTAAGTCTTCAAAGCCCAAAGCTCAAACTCACACATGCTGCAGCTCAACCCTTGGCTTTGCATATGTCTCTAACTCTAGGGGAAGCCAGAGGAAACGCTCCTGAGTAGCACCTCTACAACTGTCACAACTTCTGCTAAATGCTGCTGGCTGTGAGATGTCTTCCCCTTTACGTAACCACCTATCCCTCCCCTGGTGTGGAGTGGTTACGTATGTTGTGTATTATACTTTCAGTCCAAAGCATTTATCTACACAGCCCTTGTCTGTGAGTTCTGCTGTGGGCAAGGAAAAAGTGATGTGTGTTTGACATCTGAGTAGACCACTGCCATTTCCTTCTCATTGCACATATACTCCACCTCAAGAAGAGCTCTCAGTAGGGTTTAGGGGAAGGTGAACAGTAGGTGATGCTGAGTGATGATGATGATATGAATACAAAAACAATTGTCAGCAAGGTGCTTGTACAGACAGATCTTGGGCACACAGACAAACATGCATTCCCACGTGGCTTAAACAATATAAGTGTTATTGTCATAGTATTTTATATGAATCCAAAATGTAGTTGTAAGCAGGCAGTTTTCCAAAATACAATTCTACTGTGGAAGTGGGAAAGGAAATAATGCTGTGGGGTATGCAAAGAACTAATAAGATGTTGTTCTTCTCCAGGGTCATTTCAACATAGTGAAAGAATGATTTTAGGTTTTATACTTCTCCAGGTTGTCAATTCAAGCAAGGAGGTTGCATATGGTAATCAAAACGAAATTGAAATTTGTCTTAAAGAACACATACTTTCCGAAGCAATGTCATCAAGAAAGGACACTGGTATTAGCAAGCCAAGTAGCAACCCACATCAGAAACCATAAGAAGTGCTTTAGAAGTGCTACCTGCTGTGTGCATGCTTGAAAAGAAATTAGTCACTCCATCACAAGGGATGAAACCATTAGAATTAGTGAACACCGCAGGCAACACATTCACACAGCCTTACCCCAAGTCATGCTCCAGCACACGTAAGGCTCAGCAAAACCCTGGCGTGCTTCCAGCAGGCCTGAAAACAATGCTGTACTTTAGAACGTTTTGCTGGGACACAGGCTTGACTAAACACCTCTGCAGTATAACTACGGACACCTAGGAGGTTATGCAAGCAGTCCTGTGACTGTCCTTTGATTTTATTAGAGCAACACCCAGAGGAATCCAAGTGTATTCCATTGTGTTAGGCACCCAGTATTATGCAGGTTTGCCTGTACTGCTACAGACGAAGCAAAAAGTTTGAAGTCTGCCATGAAATGTAGATGACTGAAAGAAAGCAGTGTAGACAACACATCTTGGTCAAAGGTTTTGCTAAACACACTAATGAAGGAAGGAATCAGTTTCTATTTGTCCCAGGCCAAATGTTCCTGCTCAGCTCCTGTCATGTTGCTAGTAAGGCAGATGACTAGTTATCCACAGACGTTTCTATTACATTTTATTTCTTTAAATTCAATATGGTGATGCACTTACACAGACCAGAACATGTAGTGTGTGTTCCTGTTCTCTTTTCTCTCATCTTTCCATTGATACTTATTTTTTATATCCTTTCTCACAGTTAAAAAAAACCCAATTCAGATCAAGAGATCACCATACTGTGTGGCAGCAAGACCTTCTAAGATTGATTCAAAATCACCATCACCATCTACAGCTCTTCTGTGAAACAGCACAAAATCACTATCACAGCAAAGATATCCTTGAGCCTCCCAGCTTCATGACCCTTGGTCCTTTCTCATGCAGGGGAGCACAATGCTGTCAGCCTTCGTACCATGTGTGGACCATGATTCCCCAGAGTGACAGCAGCAGCAAGGGAGGTGCAACAGAGGTGGTTTCTGTCCTGCAACCAGCTGGGGCAGAGGGAAAGAAAACCTGAAGGGAGACTGGGAAACAGCTGTGGATGTTTGGCTGCGCTTCCTCCCCTCACTCTCCTGGAAGACTCATCTTGGGCACTAACCTACCTTTGAAACAAGCATTCATGACAGTGTTTTCATAACATTGATGCTCTAAAGCCCTTTTTGCAAAAGTAGCCTTTTGTTTCTGGGTGACCAACCTGAGTTTGCTCTCAACAACTACCTACTGCCAAAGGGTCTCTAAAGAATCCACTGGAGCAGGGGCTGTGTGGCCCTTTGGCACGGTTCTCCCCTCCCCATTTTTTAAAGATAGGTGTCCAAAAATCAAGATAAGTTCACTTATGTTAACTGAATAAATGCTCAAAACAGAAGTCTACAAAACTTTCACCTGGCCAAAGAGATTGTCAGTGGCACAAGATGAAGCATTCTTGCTTCTTAGCCCTGCACATATCTCTCTGTCTATTCTGTCTCTAAACCAAAATAATTTTCCATAATTGTATTCACTATCAGAAACATTACTGCATGCTTTTCCAAGCAAAATTCTCATAGCAGTACTTAGAGAGGAAGAGAAAAAGGAAACATGTCTTGCTACCTTTCCACAAGATAAATCTGCAGTAGCGAGAGAGTCTCTGATGGGACAAAGCAATTACAAGGAAAAATAAAACACCATGATGATTTGTTATCCAAAAATATATGGAGAATATATGGAGAATCCTTTAGGGTGACTGTTTGAGTTTGCACCGACAGGAGAGGAAGAGGAGCTCATCTCTCTCTTTCAATTTTTGACTTTGGGTTTTGTAAGCCCTGAACCACAGCAATTAATCCCAGAACAAATTATATGGACTTGTAAGGTGGTGCGACACAGGATGCTAAATGACAATAGGCCACAGAAAAGGTCAAAAACCCGATGGGGGAAGCGATGTGCAGTTGAGTGCTGTGAGAGCTATGCTGAGTAGCTACATGGGTAACTGAGCTTGGGAGATTTCTCAGCTCTGGTCGTTGCTCTTGGGGTTTGCAATGCTGCAGATAGCAAAGAAAAAAGGGGGAGGGGAAGTAGTAGCTGGGGGCACAGATGTGTGGTAAAGAAGTAATTCTAAACTGTGACAGTGCTGTTGCAGCGGTGGTGGATCTGCACGACTGGGTACAGCGCTGCAGGGAACTAAGTTTGTGCTTGTGCTTTTTATGTAGGAGGTTTGAGCACAAATGGGGATACCCCACAGCAGTACAAAAAAGGATAAGAGTATGCCTATAGCTATACGCTCTCTGAAACATATGCTGGTCTTTGCCAATTATGTCATGCAGAACAAGCGTAGAAGCAATCTAAAGTAATGGGGCACACTGAGGTGATTTTAGTTCACATTACAGCAATGAACTTCATCAATATTTCTCAAACCAGAACCCTCAAAGAGTAAGCAATAAGCACATGCAAATCGCTGAATTAACAACTTGTTTGAATATGTAATTTTACATAACCCTAAGGTACCTCCACTCTGCCATTTGCCAAAACCTCATTTTGCTTGGACTGTAAGACTGCAATGTTCTGCCTTGCAGGGCAGTTTACCATGCCAGGTTCTGCACATGTGCTGCGAGAGTACCTCCTCCTTGCGAATGCGTTTCTGCTTTCTGTGCAGGGGGAGGAGGCATATACGGGCAGCGGTTACATTTCTGTTAAGACTGCCCTTTCACACCTCTGATGAGTGCAGTCCTGAGGTGGGGGAGTAGCTATCAGGTACAGTAAAGGCTTACATTATATATTTAGTATTATAAAACTTGTATTTATCTGAGCACATCAAAATGACAAGCATCATAGCCCCACCCTGCTTCAGGCATGAGCAGTCCACAGTAGCACTTGATCTGAGAGGTCGGGATACAAAGAACCATTTTCCAGGGGGTCACTACCCAAACCCCAGCTGCTCCACAGGATATTCCCTTTGCTGGCTGCAGCGTGCATCAGGGCAGATAACAGAAGAGCAGACATGGACATACCGGCAAAAAGGCATCAGGCTCAGGAGTCGCAGGGCCAACAAAGGCAGATCACCTGCAGCTAGGCAACAGTAACACACAACCAAGTAGTACCAGGAACATGACCCGAGTCATCTGATTCCCCAGCGGTTTTGGCACATCCTGAGTGAACAGCTACTCACATCCCCCCAATACCCATATAGTTGGCAGATATCTTTTCCTGAATGTGCGCATGCCAGTTTTTTAATTTCCCCCCTTCCATGTTATAGCCTGATGATTAAGACTGGAATTTAAACCCTGCCTCCCTAGAGAGGATTTTATCACAGGCTTTCCATCTCAGTCCACCTCAGCCACCGAGCCTCATGGTGCTGAAGAAGAGCAGGAGATGACAATGGGATGAAGGCAAGGCACCTCCATGCTGAGGAGACTTCAATCTCTGGAACAGAGCTGAGAAACCAGCAGCTTTCACGCAGCAAGGCTGTAGCCTGGTGGCTAGCCCAGATAGTGCAAAGAGAAGTCTGGATCGCAGCTCTGGCTCCAGGCACTGTCCCTCCGTTTCACGCTACATAATCACTACCTAAAACATTCCTAGGCAAACCCTCAATCAGAAAGTTTGCTCCACGTGGATTTTAAACATAACAGACTGGCCGGTAGAAGAGTTTAAAGGCTGAAATTTTGCACATAGGCAGACTGGAGGTGGCTCTGTCTTTAGTCTCCCCTATTGTCTAAGCATCAGCTTGCCTATACATTAAATATAAATTATTATTCTTCCTTTGTATTAAATACTGCGGCAACAATATCTGTTCTATGAGCAAACTGTTAAAAGTACAGGTGGAACTCCAGACATCTAGATTCTTTGCCTGACATCTAAAATAGACAGAGAAATTATGGTGGAGGTAACAAAATAGCTGCTTAGCAGAACCACGCAGTAATGAAGCGATGAAAAGGAGTTACGGAATAAATTTGAACGACGGCACGTGTAGGATGAGCATCCACATACGTAAGTGTCTGGGAAACACGAGCAACACAGCACCTCTACAGCAACTCTACAGCACCCTCCTCTGGGCTTCGGCCAGGCAAGCACCGTCCTCCCTTTCCTACCGCTCGCCTCTCGCGGAATTACTTAGCGTCAGGACCCTGAGAGCAATGAAACATTGCTTTGCTCCTGATGAAGCTTCAGAGAGTCTTTTTGTGGCAAAAATTCAGAGGGGCCTGCCCTCCCACCCTCTTGCCCCAGAACTGTGTACTCTGCATCATTATTCTCCTGAACACCGGCTAAGTAGTTGAATTTGTTTTGAAACTAATCATCACTCACTTCTCACTATTCCCTATGCCAGGTTGTTAATCTTGAGCCTGAGTAGGAGTCTGTGTTAAAATAATTTTACTTTGATGAGTTTTCTACCTTGACAGCTAACATTCAGATCATGTACAGGACTTGATCCCATAATACTGCTTGATTCCAGGCCAATGAAAGGCTTGACAGTAACTGAGCAGCAAGCATCAAGTCACTGCCATGGGTATGCCCTATAACAAACCCTGCCAGGGTGAGTTTACAGTACACTGAGCAAGTGGGTGCTCCCTCTCATTTTCCTGGCTGTCTCCTCAGGTGGTTTGCATGGAAGGACTTGTCAGCAGATGTGTTAGAGAGGTACTCTGGCATGTAAGAGAAACCTGCAAAAACCCCTTTGGAAAGAATACCTAAATTTAGTTGCTTCTGAAATACATTATGCAACACACCACTGGACTCACCAGAGGCAGTATCTTGCGTACCTTCAGATGCCTAACTAGAGTTTAGCAACTTTAAGAAAGTATGTTCATCCCCCACCACAACAACTTCAGCCAGCAGCTGGGCTCCTTTTCAGCCTCACATTTCAAATCTAAAGAAGCATCAAGTTGAATATGAAAACAGAGTGTTAGCTTGGTGTATGACCTTTTTGCCATAAGAGATAAATGTAAATCTTACATGTGGGACAGAGAGTAACTTTGAAGCGCAATTACTATAAAAACAGGTCTCCCAAATTTCTGTTTTACCTGAAGACAAAGACAAGAGAAAAATGATTGATGCAGAGAATTTACTTCCTCTCTCTCCACCTCTCCCCTGAAAAAAAAAAAAAAAAAATGCCTGTAAAACTCTGCTTTGAGCTAGTGTTGAAAATCAAACAGGGAGAGCTGTACAGCATCAGCAGGTTTTAAAGTACAGTCTCAGGAAACTACACTCAGATGTATTAATGATTTTAATAACACAGCTACTGTCTTTAAGTATCATTGCCATTCTCAGTTCAATTACTCCATAAAGTGCCCTCCCCTGAAACCAAACTGCCTATTTTTCACCTCTTCAGCTACCAGTTAATATTCTTTGCACTCTCCATTTATATGAACAGTTCAGACACACCCTATTGCCTTTTGCTATTACAAATGAGGCAAAGAAAGACAGTCACGCCTTGCAAAGATTCTCCTTAGTCAGATACAAAGGCAACTCCCAGATCTGTTGTGCTTTACACACGAAAACGACAGTCAGATTTGAAATTCCAGCCTGTGTTCAAAAGAGTACCTTAGGCCAGGCTTCTTAAGCAGAAAGTACAGAAGATATTACTAATCTACAGATAACAAATGCATCCCAGAATTTTTACTTGAGTAAACTAGTGTTCTTACTTCCTGGCAAAAATCTGCTATCAGAAGCTGCTATTAAGTTTCAAATAGATAAAAGCCTTAAATACATATTTCATTTATTTACCTCAAGTAGTGTTTAGCATCACAAGGTTTAGACACAAGCTTAACAACTGATACGATTTTTTTTTCCCAGGACACTATGCCTGATGATGGTTTGTTTTTAATTTAAAGATACTATAGGCTTGTTAACCTTGGAGGTTGCAATTTTCCAGTTCTGTTGCTCCCTACCAGACAGACTGAGAAGAAAAACAGGTCACAGTGAGGGGCTCTCAGTAACAGTCCTCCTGCTTCCTTCCTTTCTGTTCACAAGCCTGCCAGCTCTCAAAGGCCACTGCCAGAAGGATGGTGCCAGACTCTTTGTAGTGATGCCCAGCAATGCCATAAAGGAGCAAAAGCACAAGTTTCACCTCAACATGAGGAAGAACTTCTATACACTGAGGGTGGCAGAGCACTGAACAGGCTGCCCAGGAGGGTTGTGGAGTCTCCCTCTTCTGCAGACATTCAAAACCCAGCAGGAATCGGTCCTGTATAACTGGCTCTAGGTGGCCCTGCCTTGGTGGGGGAACTGGACTAGATGATCTCCAGAGATGCCTTCCAACCCTAATGATTCTGCGAACTCTTCTGCTTTAAGGAGAGTGCTTAATATGAGGGTGACTGTTACCTTTATTAGCTGACAAAAGAAACCTAGGAATAACCTTGTGACACACTGTGACACGTACGGAGGTACAGGCCAACTCAGAAGTATTTTCTGTGGGATATTACTTCTCAATTTCTCCTTTTTTCCTCCTTTCTCAGTGCAGAACCCCAGTTCTCTCTGGTTAGAACTGCTCTCCCAGTGGTCGTGTTCTCTGCAATAGTCACAGAAAACTAATATCAAACAGGATTTCTCTTATACTGATCATTTGTTAACATCAGTTTTCCTTGCTGCTTAGTATCACTGGTGACAAAAGCTCTAAACACATTTCCTCTGGGACAGAACTTGCATTAAAGATTAAAATCTCATCCTTGATGAAGGCTTCACTTGTGCTATAAAGACAAACCCTTGCACTGGGCTCCAGAGGGCATAACAGATACCCTTTGGATACACGGTATTTTTAAAACCTTAATACACAAGTCCAGAAACAGAACAATATGTACAATAAACTTTGTATTAATCCTAGAAAAAGGCATTAGGAAAGCTAAAATAGTTCCTGCACAGTTATATTCCAATTAACTTCTTTTCTAAGCTAGACCACCATACCTTGCACCCTAACCCACGCTTTGTAATTTGTGTGAAGAAAATACACACACGCACAAATGTGATATTAGCATTTCCACATGAATTAATAAAACAGTTACTAAGGATCACAAAACCATGCTGTATCATCTGATAAGGGTGAGAGAAGGGAGGAAAAAATGCCAATCTAGCTCAGCTGCTGATGGAATGGATCATCAGTGCTGTATGTGTTTGTATTTTACGCTGGCATCTATAATGGTTTTGATTGCGTTGATGATTCACTTAACTTTTGGCTTAAAGCAAAAAAGTGATTATTTCAGAGTAGTTTTGTTCTTGAACTTGTCTTATTATCACATCCAATAACATATTCTTAGCATGCAGATTTTAAATTTAAGTTATAAGTAGACAAAACTTAGACACAGTAAAATATATTAGTTATTTCTTCTCTTAGATGTGTTTGAAATGCAAGATTTTCTTATCTTTCTCCTATAATCAATTCAAAATTTTTATTTCAAAGCTTGAGAGATATTAGAGAAGAAATGTAAATAAAAGCACTTAGTCATTTTTAGGTAGGCAGATATTCCTGATTTGACCCTTTTTACTTTTCTCAACTTAAAACTTCTTTCCTCATGGGATGCTAGTGTAGGAAGCATTACTCAGCCACGTCTGGGGAACAAAGGTCTCTGTTCACAAACAGTATGACGCATGGAATAGCATAGCAGGTGTCCCTGTATCACTCTGTCTGCCCCTATATTACAGTTTCGAGCTGGAAAACTTGTTTCATTTCAAAGTATAATCGTTTGGTGCTATGCCTTCTTGCAGCTCTACCTGGTTCCTTCTCCCTGTAGCTACTTTCTTAGCTGCAGATTTTTTAGTCTTCATCCTGATTCTACTGTACTTAGTGCTGAAGAGATTTTGCTGGCACCATCAAAGCAATAAGCACTAGGCTCTCTCTGAATACTTCCCAGGATAGGGCTTTCTGGTTTACAGCTTCTAGCTCCTCCTAAACTGTTCTATCTCTGGTATTTTATATTGCTGTTCTTATAGCACCCAGTGCCAGATAGTAATTAGCCTCAGCGCAGTAGTAAAATATGAAAATAACCCTTATTTCTTTACCCTTTGAGGTTGCATGGCTGGGGTTTATACATGTGGAAAAGTGTGGTTTACATACCCCTGACAATAGCTATGACTCAAAGGCTGGGGCAGTCCGAGTATTCTCTCCATAGCCATCTAGATGCTGCCAGATGTCTGCTGTAAGCCAAGCAGTGAGTGTCCTTCACTAGCATCGAAAGCAAGTGAAAGAAATTTCAGCTGTGAGTGACTGACTCTCTTGGCTCTAGAGAAGAGATGCCCTTTTATATGGATAGAATTTGGACAGAAGAATCCCACGTACCTAACTAAGTGGACAGCAGTTACGTATGTTTGGAGGAAAGTGAGAAGAGAGAGGTTGACAATTCTGGGCCCCACAATTTAAGAAGTATGCATGCATCCAGAGGAGGGCAACTAACCTGGTGAAAGAGCTGGAAGGAATGTCCTGTGAGAAGCAGCTAAGGACATTGGGTTTGTCTAGTTTGCAGAAAAAGGTTCTGAGGGGTGACCTCATTGCTCCCTGCAAATTCCTGAGGAGGGGAAGTGGAGAGGGAGGTGCTGAGCTCTTCTCCCTGGTATCCAGTGACAAGATGCATGGGAATGGTTCAAAGCTGTAGCAGGGAAGGTTTAGACTGGACATTAGGAAACACTTCTTTACTGAGGAGGATCAAACACTGGAACAGGCTTACAAAAAGTGTGGACAATGCCCCAGGCTTGTCAGTGTTTGAGAGGCATTTGTACAATGCCCTTAACAACATGCTTTAACTTTTGTTCAACCCTGAACTGGTCAGGCAGTTGGAATAGATGATCCTTATATGCCCCTTCTAACTGAAATAGTCTATTCTGCCCTTGACTATAAATCCCCTTTGTTGTAATATTTACACCACTGCAGCATTTGTGAAGTGGGCTTCCAAAAGCAATGACAATACTTTGATGTCCCGTCGCTGCTCAAAGGGACTGTTACAGGTTCAGGAAGTTTAGTTCCCTGAAAGCGTAGCCACTGGACGAGTACTTCAGGTCACTGAGCTGGTTCTCACCAGTTCCTAGCTGAGTTATATACACCTTATGATCATGGGCATTTTTTATCACTGAACTTGATAACTTCAGACCAACATTAAAAGTAGATATTTATTACTGAAAATAGAATGCAAAAACTTCTTGGTAAAACAGAGAGGATTTTAAGAGTACTTTCTTCAAAATGGAGGTAGGATTGCATGCAGAATATGACTCAGATTATGGTTAAAATCAGGCATTAGTCACAGGTCTTAAACTGGCAAGAGTTCAAGAGTTTCCTGGCAGCATTCAAGGCCAGGTTGGGCACAGCCTTGGATAATATGGTTTAGTGTGGGGTGTCCCTGCCCATGGCAGGGGGTTGGAACTAGATGATCTTAAGGTCCTTTACAATCCTAACTATTCTATAAGTCTATAAAGTATTGATGGGTTTATTGCCGGTAACAGATGGTTTCAAAGAAGCAGGAAGTAACTTAAGAACAAAATAAATTACAGCTAGAAATGTGTCTGGCTTCCGGTACACCATTTGTCAGCCCAAGGACATCCAAACTGATACCCTACCAGTTAACTAGTGAAGGAAGAGGAGGGGAAGAGCTTGCCTACACCCTGAAGGAAAGGCAAGGTAAAGGCAAAGGCAGAGGCAGAGGCAGCCAGTGACATTTGTCTCCACGGGGGGAAGAGAATCAGGAACAAACTTTTGATGAAAAGGTTTATATGAATGATTCTCTCCTTTTTTAGTTACATGTCCTCTCCAATTTCACAAGAAATCCACTAGGAGACCGAAGCAAGATATCAAATATGCCTTGTTACTGGATATGAGATTATCTTGACCAGAACTTGGCAAGTGTTTGCCTTGGGAAACCACCTAGGCCCATATCAAACTCTTGATTGTCATTTTGCTACAAATGTCTCCTCCTCCTGCTAAGGCTACTTTGCTGCCTTCCCTGTATTTTCTATTTTCTTAGGTGCCTTCTTTTTCTTCTTATTTTCCATATCTCAGTCTTGCTTTGTCACATAAGGGTTATTTATCTGACCAAACTCCAAGCCTAAGGAAGACATCTAATACATCATCACTGGAAGCACAGCAATGAATTTATCTGGGAATTAAAACATACCATAAAATGAAAGTGATAAGCTTAATATCCACTGAAAAATCCTAAGTTAAAGCTTTCTAAGACTCAAAATCACATAAATGACAGTGAGGCAAAAATGCCTAACTCTCCTGCTACCTTCATAACTTTCACTCAGTTGATGCCTAACCGTAGGTAAAGAGAGCAAGGGCTTTTCTTTTTACAGCACAGTAGGAGCTGCGTATGCACCCAACTGCTGCTGCATGTTAAAGGTTTCAGCACTGTTTCTTGGCACAAGGACTGAAACCTTCATATTCCAAGATCATCCCAGTGCCTAAGGGACAAAATCCTGCTTACACTCTATCTTTTCCTTCCCAAAAACCCAAGATGTTTTTCTGCAGTGGAATACCTTCAGCAGGAACTAATGATGTATCCACTCCAGAACAGCCCACAGCTTGATGAGGGGGTGACTCTTTAAGAATCGGTGTTTGGTTTCCCTCAAGCTGAAGAGAGAATTAAAACCAGCTCTTGAACTTCCTAAATAAGTTAATGAGTTAGTAAGTCAAATGAGCAAATATTGCAACTGTATAAAAAAGATGTCTCTCTGCCCTCTTTTGCTATGTGCTCAAACCCCTGTTTCAATAAAATCAACAGAAAAGCATCTTCCTTGATCAGTTTTTTCAGAGGAAAAAATATAGTTATTTATCTTCACTAGAAGATTTGGGGCTACAAATCGAGAGTAACAGTATTTCAGATAGAGAAATATTCCCAGATTGCATCTGTAGAACAGTATGTAAGCTACTGAAGTGTGCCAGATTTCTCCTGAGTGAGCCATTCACTGAACATGAGCATTGTTCTGATCTTGCTGTAGTATCAGCAATAAGACTAGGACTAGCATAGTGCTGTAGACACTGCTCAGGATGTCAGGCAATTTTAAGCTGTTTTTAGTCTCTGTGAATGTTATGAGATGCTTATGGGAGACAAAACAAGCAGCTTGGTCTCACATTTAAAATAAAGGGCTCTGAGCTGACTACCACCATACAGGAGTAAAATCTAATTGTGACAGCTAATTCCACACAGGCATCAGGTCAACACTCCGCAGCAGTCAAGCAAATTTTGCAGTAGCAATTACTGGGACCACAGAGCAGAGAATCATTATACCACTGGTTAAATCCAAGGCATGTCTCTACTGTGAGCGCTATATGTAAATCTGCTTCCCTCACTTCAGGAAATGACACAGCAGAACTGGAAAAGGGCAGAGATGAGCACTAGGAAGGACTGAAATTACAGAGCTGTTTCTGAACAAAGACCCCCTGAAGACACCCTTCAGTCCAGAAAAGAGGTGATTCAGGGGGCATACGATGAAGGTCCACAAAACCACCAGTGGACAGAGTGGGGCCTTATTCTTCACTGTCGTTCTCAGTACAAGACCTAAGTCATAGCAATGGAAGCTGATAGGAATGAGATGCAAAGCAATCTTCACATAGGAACTGAGCCTGTAGAAGTCCTTGCCAAGGACAGCACATTGGCATGGATCCGCAGGGAGACTAGAAAAAGTACATGACAAAGAGGAAAGCTGGAGGCTACTATGTAAGCAAACTACAACATGCCCAGGCCTGAGCTGAAGACAGCTGCAGGCTGAAAGCAGCGAGGTCAGTGCTTATTGGTTCTTACTTGTGAGCAGGGTTGGAGACAGGGTACTGGGTTGAAGGGACCCTTGGTCTGAATCACTACCACAGTTTTAATTTTCTTATGCTCTCTGTCTTGTGTTAGACAGATGAACAGTTTGTGTTGATGGCAAGAAGAGAAACTGAAAATACCCAAACTTCCTATGACGTATGACTCACTCCATCAGCGCTCGTGACTGGCTGACAGCAACAGGAAAATTTTCCCCCAGTCTAGCCACAGCTACTTTTTTCATTGTGTCGTGGTTCAAGCCCAGTCAGCCACGTAGTTTGCTCTCTTACTGCCCCCTCTTCCTCCTGCTCCCAGAGGGATGGGGAGGAGAACTGAAGTAATGTAACTCCCATGGGCTGAGATAAGAGCAGGCCAGTAACTAAGTTATAACACAAATCACTGCTGCTGCAATAATAATAATAATGATAAGGGAAACAACAAGGGAAGAGAATACAACCGCTCATCACCGATACCCAGCCAGACTGAGCAGTGAACCCAACCCTTCTGGGTCCTTGCCCCTAGTTTTTACATCCCGGGCATGATGTGCTGTGGTACGGAATACCTCTTTGGTCAGTTTGGGTCAGGTGTCCTGTCTCTGCTTCCTCCCGGCTCCCCCTCCT
>JANRGW010009966.1:0-11845 GCA_024733675.1 Psilopsiagon aymara
GTCGAAAGTCAAAAACACAGCACTGCACCAGCTACCAAGAAGGAGAAAAATGACTGCTACTGCTGAACCCAGGACACCTGTGAATAGCTGACTGATGGGATGGAGTATTGTGGTCACTGTGTCCTGAACTTACAGCAGCATGAGACTCCAGTGTTTGAAAGCTGAGCATCCTGGACAGCAATGACTTTTAGCCATTACTAGCAACTTCCTTAATACAAACAAGAGTCATGTTTTCCTTGCTCATTTTCTTGACCAAGTATTGACTTACTGTTCTGAAACATTTAATAGTTAAAAATCCCAGCCTGAAATAGATAATGATGCATTTAAAGACACTCAAAAGTTGAACCAAAAGTAAATCAGATTAACATGGGTATACTCAGATCCAGTGAAAAATCCAGGCATGTCTTCCTGGTATCTTGTCTTTCTCCATACATACATCCCAGCATACAGGGTAGAAACTGCATGAAAGCATCAACTTCTTACTGGAAATGTGGGCTAAATGGTAAACTTGTACTGAATGTGAATTACATTGCACAGCAAGCAACATCCCCAAGGGCAAGGGCTGTGTTTTCTTTTATGTGACTATAAAAGAAAAGTAAAGCAACATGTACCCCCACCCCCTATCAGTTACACAGGTAAGTGCATGAAAGTGGTGAAATTGAAATAAGAAAAAAAAAAAGTTTTCAGATTAAAAGAAACAAAAACACAAGTGTAGAATAATGTTTTTGGGATTGGGCTCCTTGAAGTCCTTGTATTGATGGGGTTTAAAAACACACAATTGGAAGTCTCTCTAAAGTAATTTGAATTTAACATCTTTGATGCCTCACACTCTCTTGGAACTCTAATTGGAAAGACAGAAAGTAAATAAATATATACTGCAGAAGCAAAGAGTCATTCCTGGTAGGTGACCTGCTGTTCATTGGTGATTGAACTTTCTCATCAGCTTTTGCTGTTACGCTATCCAGAGATTTACAGACAAGACTTTGAAATGCTTTGCTTTAATACTAATCCTTCAGCTACTGAGCAGCAGGAAGTGGGGATTGCTGGAAAGACAACAGAGCCCACAGGCTAACAGCTAGGGCTTGCAACAGAAGGAAGAGAGTTTACAGTGTTAGCAGGGATGAGGCTTTAGCTCTTCTATACCATGGTGGTTTACATCCACAAGATTTTACTCCTGTTAGGTTACTTTTTGGATGAAGCCCTTGTGTAAATATGTATCAGGAGCTGGGGCAGTGCAAAAAGGGGTAAGACCAAATATTGAAATGGAGTTGTGAAAAAGCAAGTTCTAGTTCTTCAGGAAATTTTCCTCAGTGGAGGAGAGAAAAAATTTCAAATAAGAATTTGCCACAAAGAAACTGTTCTAAGTGTAGTGAACAATGAATATTAAGAATTTAAAACAAGGAAATTTGGCAGAAGATGGAGAAGGAATGAAAGAAAGAACAGCTTCAGAGGACACGAGCAAGGGCAGAAGTGATAGTAGAAAGTCAGATGGTTTGCTGCAGCTCCTGTTTGCAGCATTTCCTGTACATGAAATTCCCATAAGATTATGGTTTGTTGAAACATCCTTCTGCTGAAGAATTACAAGGTCCTAAGTGCTTGAAAAATAGAGAGCAGAACTGTGCTGTAATTAATGAGCTCATATTTGTGCTAAAGCTACAGATGAACTTCACCCCAGAACCATGCTACAGTGCATTTTTCCTTCTTTTTGCTACAGCTTCAATACATGCCTGCTGAGGTAATGCCATAAAACTACTGCAGCATTATCAGTCTCCATAAACTGAGCAAATTCGAAGTTTAGGAATAAACCTGTGTTTAGTAGGTACTTGTTTTAACTTGAATTTTTGCAAGTAAACGAGGAGGAAATGGGCTTAATGTGGACATATGCGCCAAAGAGTAAAAAATTACTGTTTACTTTTGTCCCATAACTGTTCTGTTACAAATGTGAAGCTTTGAGCATAAATTTGTTCTGTACCTTCTGTGTGTGTGCAGCCTGTGGAGTACCACTGTTAAAATATACTATTTTGTGAAGTGCATGCTACATCTTTAGAACTGAGTCTGAATTTAACTAATTTCAAAGCCTGGCTATCAAGTAACTTTGAGTTATGGATGTCTTAACTTTCCTGAAGGCAATTCTCTGAATAATGGCAGTTTAGAAATGCTGCTTGAATTTTGTACTAAAAGAGTGGCAAAACTGAACACTAAAATCTGCTGACAGATTTGAGTACAGACTTCATTTCTTGCTTCTCCTGTCTACAAATGACCCCTTAAGCAACTCAAAGCTCCTCTGAAGCACCGTTTCAGATGACAAATATGATCAGTCACAAGCAGGGTGTGTATTTACCGGAGGGGTTTTTTATTGTTTTGAGCAGGGGGTAAGAGGTTTGCACCAGACAGCAGTGTTCCATGCTATTATTCTGGCATACAAATATATGATGCTCCATCTCGAAGGATACTCTTTTCTATTTACTATGCTAAAGGTGAAAAATCTCTCTTAAAGGGAGACGTTTACTTTACACTTCCCCTATTTGCTGTATGTTGTTGAGGGTAAACCAACTAACATTAAAAAGAGGGAGGTGAAGAATTGCTTTTCCCCTACAGATCAGTCTGCATTTGTTAGCAAGAAGCTGCGGCTTGGGTCCTTCTTGCAGGAAAAGGCAGCAGAAAAGAAAGATTGAGAGCTTAATTTGAAGAGATGAGAAAGGTCAGAAGCTGCACAGGTAGGGACTGTAAAGAACAAGGAGTGCCCCTTAAAGATCTACCAGAGCCTTTCTGAAAATCAGGTATTGTAACTTGAAAATCCTAATGCAAATCTGTTGACTGCCATTATCTATGATTTGTTAATGATTAACCTTTTGAATATTATTCCAATCTGTAAGTGATTGACTAGACTACTAAGTCACAATTATGTCTCTGAACAAGTTTAATTCCTCTGGGTTCAGCTACTGGAAATTGCTTCTATTTGAAATGAGAGATGTCTGTTTAGTTTCCATTTAAGAACTGTGTAAAAAAATCCACTTGGCAAAACTACAGCATTCGTCATTAGCTAGATAGATTCTTGCTCTTCACCAAGTGCCAGGGCCTGCTCACATCAGATCATTTTATCTGGCAAGGATTATATTCTACAATGGCACCTTGCAAGAGTGACTATTCACAGCAAGCTTACCAAAGCATTGTAAAAATAGCATGAGTTTTCAAAGCTCGTTTAGCTCTTCTGTAAGACCTGGAAAAATGTGAATGGCCTGCTTTTCAGTCTGAGTAAAGAGGTGGCTGATCTGATGTGATGGGGAAGGGAATTCTTAACCCATTTCTTAGTGGCGATGGTAAAGGTGCTCAAGCCTTATTTTAAATATTGAGGTCATCAGCTAATACCTGTCAGGAGAGCACAGATCTGTACCAAATACTCCTGTCATGAGCACATACACCAAAGCAAATCAGAACTAGAAATCAATTCCAGTTCAAACCAACACAAGGGAAAATGTGTCTGGTATATTCTACTTTTGGTAGTTCATCTTTCCTAAGGAATACTGGTCTGAAACTTAATAATAAAAAAATACTTAATCTGATTAAAAGCATAATGAAAATACTTGCTTAAATAGAGCAGAGACTGCAGAAGAGGCACTGTACTCAGAAGCACTTCTTTTCTTACGGAAGATCAACTTGTCTTCCTCAAGTGTTTCATTCTTTAGGCAATTCTTCTCCCAGTCAGCATACTTCGGTTCCCAATCTGACCCAACCAACCCTTGGATTTTACATCTTATTTTGCTATAACTGAAGTCTAACCATCTTAGTCAGCATAGAAGAACACCACTACTTGGTGGCTGTCATTATTTTAGGTTCCAAGAGGCTATCCTGAGCATGCCACATGATAAGTGTCACTAATATTCATGAACAAGTTCTCCATGCAGTCTTTCCTATCTGTAGTAAGGTGGCTGGAAGATTTTTGTGCAAGGAGTTTTTGATACATGAGCCTGTTGCCTTCTCATGCACGCAGGTGTATTCAAAATAGCCTCTGAATGCTTACCAACAGAATAATCTGTGATTACTCATGTGTATGCCTCTGTACCATGGATACCATGCAACTGCTTTATATAACAACATAACTGATCAAGGTATACATAATAAATGCATGAGTAACCAATTTGCATGTATTAAATATGTATTCAATCATAATTATACATAGAGTGCCTTATCTCATGCACTTCAAATGTATATGCACCTCTTTGGCAACCATTGCTTTATTGAGATAGAGTATTGGAGCGCACTATCCAAGGGACTCATCAAAGCTGAGTCCAGATCCCAAACCTGACAGCTGTCAGTGGCTGATGAAGCTATACCTGAGAGTGCCAGTGAACACAGAGCTAACAAACCCCATCACTGACTGGAGCACCGTGCAGCATGCTGTGACCCACGAGGAGGTGTCCTGATTTTAGTTAAAGAGAACAGCATGAATATTGACAGAATAATAAATAAATCATGTGGAAAGTTGTTAATCCAGAATCTAGAATAATTCTAGCCTGTTCACTGATGGACCAAAGCCAGCCTCTTGATGAGATGTGAGGATTTGGTAAACACAAGTTTGGTTATGATACATAAATGGCTTGATTTCCCAAATTAAGAGCAGAAATAATGTGGGACAGAAAAAAGCTGTCCTCAGCTACCTGAAAAACACATTATTAAATACTTACAGGGTATATCGTTCCTTGTACTAGATGCACACAACTTAAATGCTAGCTGGCAATAGAGGACTTGTGCATTTTAATCAAGACAAGAACTTAACACTAAAGGCCTAATTGTACAAATAACCCATCTGTCTTGTACTGTGCAGAACAGAGTAGTATTTTTAAGGCTAAATCAACCCTTTAGAAATTAGTCAATCTGTCGCCACTTCTAGCCAGCTGTGCTTCAGGCAGTGGCATTATTAGCCATTAACTCATCTAGTACAAAGCGACACGCAAGTGGACAGAAAGGGCTTCAAATAATTGAGCAAATTACTATCACATCTCTTCTTTTCATGGTACTGGAACTGCTGCAGCCCCAAAGGTGTATGTACTCACTGAGACAAAATGCTGCTTCATTTATAAATGTGTACAAGAAGGGACTGGGAAATTCTCCACAGATTTTTCCTAATTTTAATTTTATTGTTATTTGAAGATATTGTGGAACAAGGGATTTTCATGTAAGTAAAATCTTCATGACAAAAGGCGTGAGCCTTTCGCTCTTCCCTTTATTCTGTAATGAGAATCTCTTTGGCATATGTCTGAAAGATGTTTGAGCTTTTCTTGTTTACCTTTATTGTTCTGGTTCCATCGAGATGCTTTCAAAGGGAAACCTGCTATAAAGATGCACAAATTGAGGATGATGACTGAAAGTTGGCTCTAATGAAAAGAAACAAGCATAGGACAATCCCAGTAAGCCTTTTGTGAGTCCTTCTGCAGTGTTGTCCAACAAGACTATGACATTATTTTTTTATACGTCTTGCCATAGGCTCATGTGTCCACTTAAAAAAAAATCCAAAGACAAAACCTTTGCAGTATTTCTTGAGGCAGTGACTATCATCTGGACAGTGCAGTCCATTTATTCAACTATAATCTTCTGCAGCCACTTGAGATACAAAAAGCATTGTGAAACTGGAGAAGCACCAAGGTGTACCAGTAAATTCAGATATTCATTCAGGACAAAGGAGTGAAACAAGTGGTCAGGTGAAATTGCTCCTCAGTATTTGAAGCAATTGCTAATGTCTGACAATGACAGCTCTGAATGAAAAATGTGTTAGATATAATACTACTTGGGGAGTAAGATTCATACTTGCCCTTTTTTTTTTGGTATAGGAGCATTTTAGTTCACTGTGATCATACTTCAAACTTAGATGAGACCTTCAAGTGAGATTCAAACATGGAACAGGAATGAAAAAATAAATTCTGACACAACAAGCTGAAAGGGAACAAAGATTAGTCAGAAAAACTGCCTTTAGACAATCACAATAGCAACCATATTTCATTGTAATTTACTTAAAAGAGCAAGACCTCAGCCTAAGCAATCATATTATCTTGTTAGGAGTGCACCTGAAGCATTTGCTAGCTGATCTCCATGGACATTAGTCACATCTGACTAATGTACATCATTTTTAAGCCAATCAAGCCAGGGACCACAGCCAGAGCTGGGAATCATGTGCTATGCCCCTCAGAAACACACATATGGAGAGAGTCCCTGTTGTAGATTGTACGTATTTATGATCAGATGCAACATATAAATGAAACAGAAAAATGGGGGGGGGGGGGGATGTTACAGAAAGGTTGTCAGGTAACAGTTTGTACAGCAAACCTACATAGCAGCTACAGGCCAGCTCATCACACCCATTTTCCCAGAAGATGTGTCACTGTTTCAAGTGCACTGAGTACAAGAAATTTGGTTTCCTTTCTTAGCTTTGCTGCAGACCAAGGGTTCAAATACTGCTCATCTCCCACTTGAGAAAGTAATGAGGTTGTTAAAAGCACTTCGAGCTGCTCATCTTGTCTTTTGAAAGTGTGGCAAGGGCTTTGCCCAGTGACTGTTAGAGGCTTTCATTCAAAGCTATGAAGGGTTAGTGAATTATTGCTTTTCCTAAGGAAACAGACTCAAAGCAACAGGACATCATGCATGAGGTATGAAATAGTTTTTTTCCTCTGTGTTAAAACAATAGCAAGAAAATTATTGTATATGGAGAAAACCAAGTTTGATTGAAGTTCATCACTTAATGCTTCTGAAAGAAATAGGAAAATCTCCTACCTTCTGAGATTATACACCAGAGTCTTGATATCGTGCATGCTGCTTTGTGGGTATGAAAAATAGCTAAGAACTGGATCTTTACAACTGCATGGTCTTTCTTTTTGCACACCCAAGTAAGGCAGGAAGCAATTTTTGAAAGTTTGCCCAGTGTTGATTTTCATTTTCAAGCAAATTAAACAACTTTTTATGCCAAACTCTTAGAGTTTGACTTGAGATTGACATAGCATTTCTTTGAATGCTGATGAGTGATCATTATAATTTTATCTCCGAAAATATGGAGATAAGCCCTCTTCTTGCTTTCTTACTCAATAAGCCTCAATCATCCCTTGTGTAATTATGGCAATTTCAAAGCAGTTACACTACCAATAGGCAGGATGATGTGAATCATATTTGCCAATGTATGACTCTCTAGAAAATAGAATGAAAACCTAAACATTTCACTTTATAGCAAAGATTTACTGTTGGCCCCAGACTACTCCAGCTGATTGCTAATTAGACATTTGCCCTAAAAAACAAAACTATGTGAACACACCAAAAATCTTTCATGATTATGATTGTTAATCTTGTTAGAGTAGCGCACTTACCAAAGCCATCATGGGCAAGTAAGTATAATTATTATAGCAGTGGAGGCAAAAGAACTTTGAAACTTATTTCACTGGCAAAGGCTAGAGCTCAACTCTTTCTGATATAGAAACCAATTTTTATATCTAAAACCCTGTAGCTTGTTATGTGTTGGTTTGGTATATGGAAGAGTTCCTCTAACAGATTTATCCCTTGAACAGATAAGCTATCCTTCACATTCTACCTTTTTGAGAAAAAGGAGCTTGTGTGTATATATTTAATAGGTTTAGGGCTCCTGCAGGAATTAATTTAAAATTGCTTCATCTGTACCAAAGAACACGAATGGAATTTCTGCACCTGAATAGCAAAAGGAGCTGACAGCCTTGGTCTGATACCAAACTCTGTGAAGGTGCCTCTGTGTCTGATTTACCTGACTGCATTCTGAAATGCTTCCCCACTCTGAAAACTCATGTTGTGGAAATGTAGCAATCACTTCGCAGTCTGGTAAGGATGGCATGGTTTCAAGGATCCCATAATGACAGTGCTTAGTTGATAATGTTAGATGGGAGGTTCTCCTAATTTTGTCTGGGTACTGTGAATCCAGGTTGCTGCATTGCTCTCATGCACAACCATTGATATTCTGAAATATCACCACTGGATCCTGGAAACAATTGCTGCCTTCTCTAACACGTCCATGGAAGACCCTGCGCATCAGCAGGATTTGCACAGGTACAGTTCTTTCTGAAGATGCAACTTCATAAATCACTTAGGTCCCCCAGCAAGTCCATGATGTCACCAAAAAGATGAGTCCTTCATTTTCCTCTGCTTATAAGTTCCCAAGCCCTCCTTCATGCTGGTAGTAGTAGGGTTGTATGATCCCTGATGTAGCTCAAAATTAATTTTTACAGGGAGAGAGAAAAAGAAGAGATTTAGACACTATGTAGATGCAGGGAGCAGCCACCCATTTTGGCAGTGTTACTATCTGTCATAGGTTTTGAGCAATTAAAACACCTATGAAATCAGTGTCCAGGCAGGGGCCATTATAGGAAAAATAGTACTAATGTTTGGTTCTCCAGAGCATTTTGGAAAAGCTCAGACTTGCCCCCCTCTTACTGCCAAAAAGATTTGCCATTCTCAGTGGACAGTGCAAATTTTTGCAACAATGATTTCTCCTTCTAGTGTGATTTGATCAACAGTAAAGTCATTAAAAGGATGACCATAAATTGTTTTCATCAACTTGTCATAGCAAAAATGAGTGCATATCAAATGTCTCAGGACTGTTGTTTCAGGTTGTCCCCCTGCAGGCTGTGGGAGCAATTCCTGTGCTGCTTTGTGTTCACCTCGTTTCTGCTTCCCAACTAAGGAGTTTAGATATTTTCTTTATTTTCTCTCTCTCTCTCTCTCTCTCTCTCTCTCTCTATCCATCCATCCATCCATCCATCCATCCATCCATCCATCCATCCACCTATCTATCTATCTATCTATCTATCTATCTACCTACCTATCTATCTACCTACTTAATTTTGGGGATAGGAGAAGAATGTTAATTTTGGAGGATAACGGCCGGGAAAACTCTGCATTGTCCTTGCTATTGCACAGTAGCTCCATGTCCTACAATGGCTTTAGCAGCTTCCTGAAACACCATCTAAGCTTTTACAGTCCTCCCAGTACATGCACAGCTTCAAGATTTCAGTTTTACAGATACTTTTCAAAATCAAAGAATGTTTTAACCTTTAACAGCAAACCTTTTACTACCATCACAGCTGGACATTCATGGTATCATAACCTGCTAAGGTGTTTCTTCTGATGACGATAGATGTACGCAAGAGATTCAACACTGAATTTGATGAATTAATTTCTACAACATCTTAAGATATACACAATATACCTTAAGTGCAACCTTCTGAAAATCATCACAAATATAAAGAATAAGTATGGTCAATACAAAATAAAAAAGGGTCCTCTTGTAGGCCAAAAGAAAAGCTGTGTTAGAAACTTGCTCAAGATCCTTATACTGAATTTCAGAGAAAACATTTGCATTCAGATGTTGATCTGCAGACAGGAACACAAATATTTTATAGCTAAGTTCGATAAAAAAGTTTAGCTCTAGACATGCATTTATGTTGAACAACTATTTCATAAAACCCAGAAATAGTCCACAGAGCAGAGATTAGAACCCTTATAGTCCTGCCCTAGGAGAGCAGGAGGTCACATGTAACCTGGTTATGCTTTCCCCATGAGTCATTTTTAGTTGAGATTGTAAGAATGTAAGTGTTTATAACAAGGCTAATCTTGAGGGGCTGAAGTTCTTTATTAAACCTAGTTCTTACAGTCTGACTTATAACTTCTTCATATTGAATCCTGTTTCTTTCTACCTCTTCTCTCCTTCTCTCCAAAGAAGGGAAAGTAGCACTCTGCAAATCTGTGCATTTTCCTTCGTTGTTGAATAGAAAATGTGACTTCTTTTCCTTTTTAATTATCTACTCTTATCTAGGTAGGATTGTCCTGACAATGGGCAGAGGTTTTGTCTTAAATACGTCTTGAGTTCATTCATCAGTGGAACTTATTTCTTACTCAAGGGGCCATGAAGAGCCTGTCAGCTCTTCCTTAGTGCCCTGTTCTGAAAGTTTTTTCTGATTTTTGAGAATTTCTCCATCAAAACATGATAAAAAGCTTAACTGAGAACTTTCAAATTTTAAATTACAGTGAATTACTAGTTAGGGGGAAGCAGCTTTCTTTCCACATTGGCTGCTATTTTATTGGCATTAAATCCACTTCCAGATTTATATTTGTACCCACCTGTGTTCTCATACATCCCTTCTCCAAAAGTTTATCATCTCCTCCAGATCTGAGCATAGCAACTCTCCAAACAATCTTTAAACATCTTGGCCTAAACAAAAATTTTCTTAAAAAGAAATGTTAGAAAGTGACCACTTAATTCCAAAGGTGCAGCTGTGGAAACAGTCACACAAAATGTTGGGTTACAAGAACTAATGAGCAGTAATAATTAACAGAAATGGTGGAAGTAACTTCTTAAACTGGATTTGCTGATGAGCATATAGTGATATGTAACCACTCCTAGAAAAACCACGTAGACAGGGCAATCCTTGGGTAGTGTACCACAAAGTATTTGGATTTATTTTCTGTTTTAAGTCATGGTTAGTTCTTAAAATCTGTTGCATTGGAAGAAGCTTGGACATCTGTTCAAGTTTCAAAATTGTCTCATTAATTTCAGAGTGGTTTCAAAAAATAATATTGAATCATAGAATGATTTAAAATAATATTGAATCATAAAATCTTAGATAATATCAGCCCTTCTCTTCAGACTGAAAAACCATAGTGTTTTACAGTGCTTCATGGGCCATACACCACCCTAACTGAGCTGACCAAAGGCCGCAGGAACACATCAGTACACTAAATGATCAGACCAATCTCAGAACTGTACTAACCATGCCAACATGGATTTCTTTCAGCTCTGACGAAGTACCCCAAGTGAAAGACTGATGCCTCTGTTGAATAATTACAGCACTTAGTGATGAGAGCATCATCCTTTTTGAGATGTGGGTAGCCTTACCTTATGTAAAGACCTTTGTCATATTGAACTTTGAAGTAGGCAGAGTGAGTTTTTACTCAGGTGAGTCCATATAAAGGAGACTTCATCCAGATGAGTGAGGAGCATGTAATCAAGGAAAGAAAAGTATCTCTTTAAAGGAGCATCTGTGTCCTAGAAAAATCCAGTAGGACTGTTTTGCCTTAACAGCAGAGAAATTCACAGAAGTATAAACAGAGAAAGCAGAGGAGGTAGAGAAAAAGAGAATAATATTATAGAACCATAGAATCATAGAACACTTTGGGTTGGAAGGGACATTAACCTTTAAACATCGCCTAGTCCAACCCCCCTGCAATGAGCAGGGATATCTTCAACTAGTCTTTCACCCAATCCCAGGCAGAACTTGCTATGCCTGCATCTTTCCTATCAATGTTTGCTTTGACCAGCTGTAACTGACCTTACTGCCCATGGCAAGGCCAGGAAAAAGACTTGGACAGTGAATACTGTGAGGTTAAGTTATGCAGCACGGCCACAGTTAGTATGTTCATGCTGATGGCCATTGCATAGCCAGGATGACCTACATCTAATCAACACAACTTCATCGCTCTATTGGGAAAGACTGGATGAGCCACCTGTCATGGTTTCAACCCAGCCAGCAGCCCAGAAACCACGCAGTCGCTAGCTCACTCCACCCCCCTTTCTTACCCCAGCTCCCGGAGGGATGGGGAGGAGAATAGAAAGAATGTAACTCCCACGGGCTGAGATAAGAACAGTCCTGGAACTAAGGTATAACACAAACCACTGCTGCTACCACCAATAATAAGAATGATAAGGGAAATAAAAAGGGGAGAGAATACACCGCTCACAGTCCACCGAACAATACCAGCCCAACCCCAGCAGTGATCTAACCCTTCTGGGTAACTGCCCCCAGTTTATATAGTGGGCATGATGTGCTGTGGTATGGAATAC
>JANRGW010009967.1:0-15270 GCA_024733675.1 Psilopsiagon aymara
TCCATCGCTGGCGGTGTTCAAGGCCAGGTTGGACATAGCCTTGGATGATATGGTTTAGTGTGAGGTGTCCCTGCCCACGGCAGGGGGGTTGTAACTAGATGATCTTAAGGTCCTTTCCAACCCTAACTATTCTATGATTCTATGATTCTATGACTTACCCTGCCCTGCTCTGTTGTCTGTCTTGTACGCCTTTATGCAGAAACATACATTGCATCATAGCTGCCACATTAACAGCCTAAATGTGGTGAAAATGCTATGAAACTCTGGAGGAATTTTAAGAAAAAGGGAAAATGTTGAACCACAGTTGAGCTTTTAGCATGGCCATTCCTTCTGTAAGTCTGTAGTTGTCTGAAGCTCAAGCTGGCACCCATTAAAGCAGTCCAGAATAACAAAATCTTGATAGCTAATTTTTGGACAGACACTGAGCAAATTTATCACATTTGATACTCTACTACCTAGAACTACTTGTCTGGACAAACACAGAGAAGCAGAGTTCTGAGAGCCTGTATACAAGACTTGGTAGGAAGTGCTTTAAGAGAAAAGAAAAATTTTGGTGACACAGAATTTTTGACAGGGGAAAAACATTTGTGATAGAAAAAATTACACATAACCTATAGCACAGAGATAAATAAAGAACATGGTGAAAAAAAAAATTATATACATACAGAACCATTTTTGAATGGATGCAGACTCACAATCTCAAGAGGGAATTTGAAGTCAGGATGGACAGAAGAAAGTCAAGATCCTTGTTAAGAGAAGGAAGAATGGAGATCAAAAAGAGTGATGCAGAGAGAAAGAAACATTAAACAAGGTTTCCAAGTATAAAAAGAGAACAGAGTGGTGAGAATTCAGAATTTCTAAGGGATGATTGTGAAGTTTACTATCTGGCATGAACAGTGCAGCACCCTAGTCTTTTGTAGAAAAGCAGTTAACAGGTTAAGTTGCTGCCATATTAGAAGCGTGCATAATGAAGAAAACTAGACCCATAAAAGTAATCCACTAATTTTGCCTTTAGCTTAGATTAGAATTTTTAGAGATGATAAAACCATATTTCAATGTTGGCATATGTGTCATAGTCATCAAATAAATCAAGTGCAAAATATTGTGTTGCCTATTTTACTGTATGAAGACAGATGAGCTGATGTCACACCTAAGTGTCAAAATACTGATGAAGAATTACTGCACTACTTCTGAACATTTCATGCTTTTTTTTTTTTTTCTGTTCTTACTCACTTGAGATTTTCTCGGTTTGGTTCATTTTTTGGTTCATTTTTCTGGTAACTACCTGTGAACACTGGAATTTTCCTCACTGTCAGCCCAAAGGTTGGTCAAGAAACATGCTGACATAGGCTTCTGTCTTGTAAATATTTCTTTTTTTCCTTTTGCTTTTCAGCAGAAGTAAAAAATATTTATCCACAAATCCTGTGAGCACTGCTTACAGCAAATACAGCTGAGCAAGCGTACTATTAACCAGGCCTCCCAATGCCTCAATACTCACAGGCAGCACTGTCAAGTTCATCATTAAACCATGTCCCTAAATGCCACATCTACACATCTTTTACATACCTCTAGGGATGACAACTTAACCACTTCTCTGGGCAGCCTGTTTCAATACTTGATGTCCCTTGCAGTGAAGAAACTTTTCCCACTACACAGTCTAAACCTCCCCTGGCACAACTTGAGGCCATTTCCTCTTGCCCTATCACTTGTTACTTGGAAGAACAAACCAACATTTACCTTGCTCCATTCTCCTTTTGAGCAGTTGTAGAAAGTGATACGGTCTCCCCTGAGCCTCCTCTTCTTAAGACTAATCGACCTCAGTACCCTCAGCTGCTCCTCATATGACTTGTGCTCTAGACCCTTCTCCAGCTTTGCTGCCCTTGGACATTGAAATGATGCTGTTACTTTACCCAACTTTTACTCCAACAACTATTATACTAAAAAAAAAAAAAAAAGCCTTCCGTACTTCCCTGGGAAGAGCAAGCCTAACTGCACTGAGAGAACTACAAATTGCTACAGTGATGGGGGAAATTAACGTTGAAGATAATGTGTCCAAGCAATGCAGTTCAACAACTAAAGGAAATTACAATAACCTGTGGGCATGAGGACATGTTGAGGACTTTCTCCCCTCCCAGTAATTCAAGAGTTACTGTTCCAAATATTTGAGAGAGTACCACAAAATTTCATGTTGAAATAACATTGCAACAATATTAGTAGCATTAATTAAGATCATGGACTACTGAGCATTTTCTGCTTCCTCATACTGTGTCAAGCTGCTATAGCTGCCAAGCACTCAGAGGGACAGGCAACTTGTAGAGAAAAGAAGATGAAGATCAACTGTAGCAGGTGGGACAGAATCACCCACGCTTCATTGCTATGCTTCTACTGGAAAGCATAAGCTTGAAAATGAATTATGAAATAATCTGACAAGTGATTAGGCTGGGCAAATTTTAGGATGCTCAAGATGCCATGCTGATAATTTTATCATAGCTAAATGAGATGAAGTTTTCTGGAGACCTGGACTTTTAATGAGCATAAAGAATGTTTAAAATAATTTTAAAATTGAAAAATGCTCTAATGCAAATTTTGCGAGTGAATGAAGCAAGTTTAAAATGTTAAGAAGAACTAAATCAACAATAATAGAGAAAATTGTTAGATTACACCCAGCTTCCTGTATTTCTTAAATAACTTCCAAAGCACTTACGGAAGTGATTGATTTCTGTGAAATGGAAATTCATACTTAAATGTTATGATATAAACTACATCTACCTATGTCACCTACCCATATTATACTATAACATCACTACTACATGGACACTGATTTACATAGGGAATATTAAAAAAGTTAAAACATTCTTTTTTGGGAATAATGACTCAGTAATTTGAAATTAGTGTCACCCAGTAGAGTATGCATTACTACAGGACCTGGATTTTAACCAATATAAAATATTTTATTTTAACTTTCATTACTTTCAACAAACCTATTTGTAAAAAAAAAAAAAGTTCACAGCAGGATAATAATTAGAGAAATTGAAGAATCAGGAGCAGGTGATGGACAGAAAAGGTGAGGCATAAATAATGGAACACAGGGAGAAAAATCAAAAGATAAGGAATTTACTAAAATAATACAGACTTAGTTTTAGGTTTTCCTTAAAGGAATGGGGCAACACACTAAGAAGACAATTCTCCTTCAAGGTCCAGCTTAAAATTTCTCTCCAGCATGGGCAAAAAATTTCCTTTCAGTCTATATTTAGAATGCACATTGTTCAGTGAATCTCCATCTCTGGTGCAAGCAAAGAAGAGAATTAAAATACGCAGATACAGAGCTGAAGATTATCTCTGAAACCAGTCACACAAATCAGTCATTTTCTTCTACATCTTTCCACAGTGACAGAAACCACTTTGCACTTGTGGTCAGCTAGGGTGACCTCAAATACCTATACTGGCAAATTACTAGTGAAAATCTTTCTTTGAAAACCTGAAGTTACAGCCTAACTGCATCATATGTCCCATGTCTGTCTTTCTGTACATCCAAAACAAAAAAAACCCCAAATACCAGTAGCTTAGAACTGTAATAGAAACAAACATATGTGAAGCAAAAGTATGAAAGAAAATGTAATAATCAGGATAATGTTACAAAGTAATAGAATGAAGAAAGGGCGTTTTATAAGAATAATGCTATAACTATAATCAAATAACTATAAGATTATACAGTGTCTGAAACTATGGATATTGCTATATATTACATTTATGAACTATTGTCACCCTCTTTTCTGAGACAGTAGCTCTTATTTTGAAAGAAGAAATGGATGAGTCTAGAAGGCAGATATAATACTGAGGCAAATCTAATTAAATTTACTGTCATTTACACTAGGAAATAATGCTCTTGCCTTTGCAGAACTTTAGGAAACAGCTATATTTATTTTCATGTGTACAGTACCATCAGACTAAGAACTCATTTTGTCATGTTTAAAAAAGAAAACAGGGTGCCCAATTTAGTTTCAGCACCTTTCAAACTGACACAAGCTCTAAGAAAATGAGCTAAATAAAGGTGTCAAAAGCACACTTTAAAAGATATTCTTAGAGTTTTTCTGGAAAATAAAAAGGAAATTTAATCATAAAATATAGGTTAAGTTCTGAACAATGGGTTTTATGAGACTACAGCGTTCAACTGAAGATGTTTCATAGACCATCCACTAAGGAACTGAGACAATAAAATATTAATAAAACTAAAAATAAGCCAGTCTTGTTCACTTTAGTAAATGCTTCAGCACCTGAGGTGTTAAGCAGAAGAAAGATGATGACACTGCTTGCTACTGCGGTTTCATGCATGTATAAAGTTTTAACTTTTCTTGTTTCTAAAACTGATTGAACTAAAATATTTCAGACCAGCTTAAGTAACATTTTTTGCTATGCACACAAAGTATATATATATATATGTCTGGGTTTTGTTGCAGTGAAAAAACAATCAGAATTATCCATATCAGCATTGTAATATTTTTGTTTCAGCTGTCAAACCAGATCTCAAATTTCCTCATAATCATATTCCTATTTAATAAGCTAATCCTACAAACTTTTTCTACTTTTAAAGAATATTTATTGAGACAAAAATAATATTCAATTTAAATTTAAACTTAGTACAGCCAAATTAGTGGTATATATAATTTTCTTTTTTTGACCTGTGTTCCAGCTTCAGAAAAAATGTTGTCTTTCCACATGCTATAGGTGATCATTCTAGCTAGAGAATATCCAAAGGAATAACTGTAACAGTTGCTATTAATATATTTTTGTGTGTTTTCAAAATTTCATGCAATTATTTTCCAGAGAGAACCTGTCATTCTGTCAGCAACACCACCAATCAACATATGTACATATGCTCCTGCATTTTCTATTTTGCCTCATGTACTGACAGATTAAGTTGCTAGCTAAGTTCTTGACATGAAAATATTTCTACTGTATTAAGTCAGAAAAAATTAATTATCATACTAAAAATACATTTTCTACAGCAAAAGGTCAGTAGGAAGCTTTGCTTAAGAATGACTGAGTAGGAACTTGATAAACATTGGGGTAAAGTTTAAGCCCTGATATTTTGGCTGAGACCTGGTCTGTACAGGACCTGATGCCCTGGGCTCAGCTGCATATATATCAAGAGATAAAAGTGATGGGATATTGAAAAATGGGGGGCCTAAGCATGATGTAAATGGTATGGAATAATGGGTGGGCACTGTCCTGGGTTCAGCTGTATTTTTCTCCTTCCTAGTTGCTGGTGCAGTGCTGTGTTTCAGCTTTAGTCTGAGAACATGATGTAGTTCCATCATGGTCTCTCTCTAGTACATGTTTCTGTCAGGATCAGCCAGGGTAGCTTGTCATAGAGTGGCTAATCAGGATACATGTGGTTGTGTGATTAAGAAATAAACACAGAGGTATGGGTTAGACACAACCGGAAATGTAAAAAGGAGATAGAAGACTAGTGTGTTCTCAGAACCTGACAGAGTTGCTACTTCTGTTTCTTCTTGCTGATCTTCAGTTTGAAGCAGTAGGTACTTCAGTGTATTTATGCTGTTACCCCAGGGAGATAAATTTGGATTAAAAAATTCAGAAAGAGCAATCTGAGAATTTGGAACTGAACCTCTTTATTTAAAAGTAGTAGGAACTGCTACTTCAAAGAAAAATATTTGAAGTGAGTAGTTCCATACATGTGGCTATGCATGTGCGTGTCCTGGGAGGGCAGGTAAGGCTTGCTAACATAGAGTCATAGAATAGTTAGGGTTGGAAAGGGCCTTAAGATCACCACCAGCGATGGAGCATTCACAGCTTCCCTGGGCAACCCATTCCAGCGCCTCCCCACCCTTACAGTAAAGAAGTTCTTCCTCATATCTAATCTAAATTTCCCCTGTGTAAGTTTGAACCTGTTACCTCTTGTCCTATCACTACAGTCCCTAATGAATAGTCCCTGCCCAGCATCCCTACAGCCCCCCTTCAGATACTGGAAGCCAATCTAGAGCTGGGTTAAGTGTGAACACTAGTGAGATGGAAGAAAGCAACGTTATTTGGACTAAGTTTATATATTAGAAAATACATCTAATTTCCTCATTGCAAAAGTGTTATCAGTGGTTCTCAAACACTATTACTTCACTAAAATCTTTGCTTAACCACAGAATAATTTTGGAGAAATTTTTTCTTACAAAATATTAATGCTGTTTTGCATTAGTAGCAACAGAAATCTCAGTTTGCAAAAATGCTTCTTTCTAGGCCATGACTTCTGAGTGGGTGTTGCCATCACGAGCACCTTATCAAGACTGTGTTCTGGAGACAACAGCTTTCTGTCCAAAATGCTGATCTTTCCCTCTAAAAGTTGTGTACTGAAACCTATAGAAGACAACACTACTATTACAGCAAACTGACATCTAATGCATGTAGCAATTTACACTGGCAAGTACATAATAATACAGGGAATTTTATTAGCTATATCTGAAGAGGGGCTATAGGGATGCTGGGGATGGACTATTAATTAGGGTCTGTAGTGACAGAACAAGGGGTAATGAGTTCAAACTTACACAGGGGAAATTTAGATTGGATATAAGGAAGAAATTCTTTACTGTAAGGGTGGTGAGGCACTGGAATGGGTTGCCCAGGGAAGTTGTGAATGCTCCATCTCTGGTGGTGTTCAAGGCTGGGTTGGACAGAGCCTTGGGTGACAGGGTTTAGTGTGAGGTGTCCCTGCTCATGTCAAGGGGGTTGGAACTAGATGATCTTAAGGTCCTTTCCAATCCTAACTATTCTATGATTCTATCTATGACATGATGAGATGATAACTTACTAATGAAAAAGCTAGAGGTCAGGGTAAGACATGAATTTTTCCTCTCCTTCTCCATTAATACTCGGACTACACTTTCCCCTCCTGTTTATTGTGACATTTTCTGCACTTCCTATGTCTTTTTCATAGCCTAAAGCTTTCAACCTCCAATACCTAGCTTCATCCTCACTCTGAAAACACACTGGTAGAGTTTGCTAATTTTAACTGCAAGGACTTCTCGCAAGGATCATCACACCCTATAACTCTCCTTCGTTAGTATTAGCTCTCCTGGAAAATCTCTTACCAATTTTTCTTTTATATAACACAAGAAATGTAAGAGTGGATGATCTTTAAGCTTCTTAGTTTCCAAAGAAAATGCCTACGGCTGAGCTCACTCTGACTTAGATGATGACTTGCAGTTGACTCATCTTCCTTTTCTCTCACAGTTGTTTGTCAAGGGGGTATCTTTGGCTCCAAGCTGTTTGGGAATTTTTCCTAGTCTGCACTGTTTATGTCAGACCCATAGTAAGTATTGGTAAAATGCAGTTTGAACATATCAAGGTTGATGTTCAGTGGGCTTTGTAGTGAAATGCATAAAGCACTGTGCTAGACAGTTTAGTGCACATACTTAGGAAGAATTTAGGACAGCTGTGAAGATGACATTGCAAATTTAGTTTATATGGTATTTTTTCTATAAAGAAGTTGAAATCAATAAATGTTCTGTGCAGGGGGTATATATAGTTTGTCGAATGGGTACAACTGAATGTATATTTTAACTACATTTATGTATTCAAAAATTAATTCTGGAAATTAACACAAAGTGTTCTTTATTCTATGTAAATAATTTTCTTAATCGAATTTCCTATTTTTACTTTAAATACTAAAATACTCAATATATGTAGCAGTTACTTAAAGTTTAAGCAGCGTTAAAAGTCTTGAGATTTGTAGAGATGGTTTGCTAACCCTAAAAAATGCAATGCAATTCCTACATGCTTCTTCACTAATTGATTCTATTTTTGTGGGAGTCATTTCAGTCTGTTTAGAATGCATGAGATTCACGTGAGAAAATGTAGATCTTACCTATGACTCCCATCATATTTCCCAAACCCATCACCTCCTAGACTTTTGTGTAAATGTGATCATCTCCTGTACCTCCAAGCTAGCATGGAAGTAGATGGGGCAGCTTTGCCTTTTTGCAGGTGCCTGTATCATATGTCTTTCCTTAGATTTCTGAAGTCTATGGCACCCTGCTGATATAGGTACACAGAAGAAAGAAGGCAGAAAAACCCTCTCTCAGTTCTTTTGTCATGCAGGTTGCTACAGTTCCTTCAGAATGCAAATTAGCTGACCATAGAAAGATGTTACCTGACCAGCCAAAGTGCTATTTGTTTAATGAAAGGAGGAAAAAAGAAGAGTTAACCAGATCACAGAAGAATGAAATACGGATGTGAGAAATCATCCTTGGTGTTGAACCTCCCTGAGAACTATTCCATATGTTCATTACCAGCCTGACTCCTGTCTCATCTGGGACTACTTCATCTCTTTTCTCACATATTTCCATGCCCCATAATGTCTTCTTTGCTCCCCTTTTCCATTTCTGGATCAATTCTGCCTTTGCCCAGATACTTACATGCGCAAATTATTTTATTCTGAAAACCATTCTGTACACCATTTGAGAATTTTCAGAATGTGCTGTCACACATTCTTGTCCACATACAGAATAACATCTTCTGGTTGAAGTAGAATATGGTAAATTTAAGGCTGAAATCTTGTCCTAAGTCAGTTGCATAGTAAGTGATATTCACTGCAAGGGTCACATGGCTGCGTCTAGACTAAGTAGTCTGACTATGACATGTGCGGCAGCCTTCATCTCATCCTTATTCAAACCAAATCCAAGGCACAAAAGAAAGCTGGGTCTGTTGCAACCTTGCCGTTAGCCTTGGTAAGGCATAAGGATATGTGAAGATTACTTAGGCAGGCCCTGGAGCTTGGAAGGGTGCATGAGTCCCTCGCTTTAGAAAACGTTTAAACTGAATGTACTTCACATGTGACATATAAAATCTGCTATTTTTTGTAATATATCTTACTAACATGCACTTCCTTTTCCTCTAAACTGTAGCAAGGTAGATCTGTCCTGTTACATAGAATCTTATGAGTCTCATGTAAAAGCTGGAATTTTGCCTATTTATAAAAACAAAGATCTAAATTTATATTTAAGTATATTCCTCCTCCTTTACACATACATGATTTCCAGAAAACGTCTGCTGTATACTTACTCTTGTATTGTTTCTTTCAGCTTTCAATTCTGATATCTCTTCCTCTTTTTCAAGCAGCTGTTCCCTGCATGCATTTAATTCTTTTGTCAGTGCAGCAAATTCCTGTGGGATAAAATTATATATGAAGTTACTCAAAATTTAAACACTAGAATAATCAAATCCATATGCATTCTAGAGTGTAAGGATTTAAATAATATTTAGAAATCATCAACACATACTAAAATGGCACATGCAAGCATCAGTATCTACCAAAACCATTTAAAGTCTAGGAACATCTAATAAAAAGTACCTATGGAAAACATTTGCTTTAATTTAGAAGCAAAGGAAGGTTTAAGTTGGTGGCAACATCACCCATACAGAAGCTATCAGAATCATACCAGCAGAGGAGCAGAACTGGCCTATTCATAGCAACAGAGGCACTACATTTCACACATAATGAAGTTCAACTCAACACATCAGCTTTCCCAGTGTACTTGCCTCTCTGTAAAGCAACTGTTACAACCTGGCATGGGAGAAAAAAGTTAAGGTATTCACTAATCAAAACCTACCCATTATCAGACAAACATAATTAATGTGTTTTGTGAAAAAAAAAAAAAAAAAAAAACAACAAAACAACAAAGTAAACCAAACAACAACAACAAACCATGTCATTTTTAATTGATATTTGAATTTAACTATTAAAATGTATTTGGGCATTATAGTGAAAAGCTGTGATGAGTCAGAGCAATGTTTATGTTCGCTAGCGTGGAGTCAGTTTCCTATGAAATAACAACATAAAATGAAACTGGATTGTAACTTGGTCCTGATATTAATTTTGATACATGCAACTAGCAGGTTTTCTGGAAAGCACATTTTTTAGTTATCAAAATTCCTAGTAAAATCTCTTGATTGTTACCTCTGCTGTTATTCTTCAACATAGATTTTTGTCTGTAGAAAGTGCAGACACATAGTTGTCGTTCCTATCAATAATGAAAAGGATTTACTCCTTATGAGTTAGTTTTTGACAGGCATGACATATACTAAACTGCAGTGGTTGATTTTATTCTTTAAAGCAAAAATAGACACCACATTTCTCATGAAAATAATGGATGAAAAACCTTCAAAATTTGATATCATTTGTCAAAAAAAAGGAAAAAAGATGTCTTGATGAACAGCATTGCTGCTTAAGAAGGTATAGGCGTATTTTTAAATACTACATTCATTTTAGTTTGAGGAAAATAGTGCACTCACAAGCAGCCAGGGTTAAGTTGCAGTCATTCCTAATTCTTCCCCTCCCCCTCAAAGAAAGCAGTTTAATCAAAAAACATGTCCAGGTGGTTTATCTTATCAGCCAGCTGGATGAAGCTGAGACTAAATCTACTTATTTAAGACAAAAGCTAGCAATGAGTTCAAATGGCTGGATATGCTGCTTCCCCTAGAGTGGTTGAAAGTAACCTTTATCTAAAATAAAGTGCTGCTCAACAGATACTTAGTAGGTATTCTTAGGCTCAGTCTTTTTTAATCAAGTTTCTAAATAGTTTATGGTACATGATATTATTAATAATATACTTAAAAGTATTCAGATAGGTTTCAAGAGATATGCCGACAATGTGTAATTAAGTACTTGTTTTGTTTAATTTTTCAGTAGCTGGAACTCAGCTACTGAAAATCTCTATGCAAATTGCATGTAAGGAAGGCATTGTTTTGATATCCTTGGTGGTTTTTGTTTTGCAGATCAGCTGTAGATCATATGTTTCATAACTCCTAATCAGTATCTTTATTTTACATCCTACTGATCAAGCACTTGTGAGGCTATACAGCATACTTGATGTTAAAGCCCTTAACAGCTTTGAAAATGAGACTTAAATTTTAAACCTTTTCTTTCACTTCCCAGAAGTATCATTAGAACCTCCACCTGTAGGTCCTACTCTAGGATTCAGTAACTGCCTGTCCAGCAGTGTTCTGTCTAGAATTTTGCTCAAACACTTCTGTCCTTAAGGTTATAATTAATGTTACATATCAAATGAAAATACTGTATCTAATAGAAAGCCAATGATCTTAATTCAGATGGAACTGGAATTTTGAAGCACAAAAGCACACATACACTTTTCCTTCATATTCCTGTAAGTGGAATTTTTTAGGGTTACAGAGTGAAACTCTTGTTTACTAATTTACACACAGTTTATATGCATGGATAAGTGATAAGTGTCTATAGTACTTTCAGAATCACACAGAATATACTTTCTATATAATCTAGTACATTGTTATTTACTTTTTCTTATTTCTCTGTATTATTTCAGTTGGAATTGAAATAGAGATTTTAGAATATGCTTGGGCATCCGGATGGGTGACAAGGGGTGAAAAGGATAACAAGTATCATCTGGTAATTCCCAGTTCCATTGTTTAAGTACAGTAAGTCAAACCAGTCTGTTAACATGTTTTGTCTGCTTTCCTTGGAAACAGAAAAGGATATGAGTTTATCAAAGTGTATATTCTTTGCTGTGCCAACGCAAGCTTGGTACCAGCAGAAGAGTCACTAATGCTTTGGTCAACACAATTGTAAAGAAGGAATGAAGTTCCTACTACTTTGTTGAGCAGCATGGAGCTTATTCTTAGGGAAATTTTGTTTGGTCATCACCCCTTAACTTCAACACAAATCGTTACTCAAAACTCTGCTCCCAGAGAGTGGCATACCTAACAGGGTGTCCTTGCAGCCTTGAAATACCTTTAGCTCATCTTTATAGTAACTATTAGTGGCCACTTTAACTGTACTACGAGCCCAGTATTTTAGAACCTTTTGTTTGAGACACTGGCACAGTCCCTTCAAGCCTTTTAATTATTCAGTTGCTGCTGTTCTCTGAAATTCCTCTGTGTTGTTGATGTATCTGCAGTTCCAGCATTTACAACAAGCAGACGCCTCTTCATACTTCTCTTCCTCTGAACTACCAGAGATTGCTTGGTTGTAAGAGCTTTGACTTCTCTGAACTGAATGATGATAGAAAGAGGGCTTTTTTTTTTTTTTCTTTAGCATAAGCCTTTTCAGGGAAAGTCTCAAAGTAAAATTTAGTTTGCCCTGGAGGTTTACAAATGAGTATTTCTCTCACATCTGCTTTGATGAATCAATAACTAGGATAAAACCTCACAACAACAAGTTTTTAACTCATGTTTCCAAAAATGGAAGTAAAACTCATTTTAAATATACCCTTTTAATCCAAGGTGTCCCTGAGATATGAGAATGCTCCAGGGAATGTATTTCTTCCACAGGTTAGAAGCAAAGCATATTTTTGTTTTACCCAGTTATGTAATCAATAACACATGATAATAACAACCTCTGCCTGTGCAATTCCCTTGCATTCCCAGGGATCAAGGGAATACTGTCATCTGGAGTTACTGTTTGCAGCAGAAATCTTGCATGGTCAGTCATACTTTGGGAGCCCTGAAGGTAGTATCTGTTGCATAACTAATTTGATTTGACAGGCACAACTGTGCTCTTAAAGCTTACGTAGAAGTTGTATGGCTATAAGGCTAATTAAGAACTGAAGTGAATTAAAACTGCATGAAAATTATTCAGCTGACTGTACTGCTTTTATATTATGCTATGACATCAGGACACTAACAACCCAAGAAAGAACAATTATTTTTGTCACCTGAATAAACATAATCTCAAGAGCTTACTTTATCTGCTGTTATATTTTGACTTAATACATGGGCTATAAAGCAGTCTGACTGAAAATTAGCCTACTCAAAATGACAGCTCATCATTTATCCCATGTTTATCTTTAAAGAGAGGTCAGAAGTCTTGAAAGCAAATTCAAGAGAAATTTGTAGCCAGTGAAAGGACCGTTAGGCATGAGGAATAACAAAAAGTCACAGACTTTCCCTGGTGAGGCACCTGAGGTACAGTCAGAGCGGAGGCTGGAGGGTGCCTGGGAGAATGGGAGGCCATGGGGACAGGCCTGCTGATAGAGCTGCCAGATGTGCTGGCAGCAGGACTGTGCTAGGGAGGCATATCACAGCTCTCTTGCCTTCAAATGTCTGTCCCTAGGGGCTGGCTTAACAAATGCTGCTTTCTTCACGTATTGTTCCCAGGAAAGGCCTATGAGATTTGTTTTTGTATGAACAAATATGCATAAAACATATATCTAACTAGTCTCCAAACTAAGGGTATGCCTCAGAAATTACGAGACCTCATAGCTGCAAAGCTCAGCTCTTCAGTGTGTGCATACAGTCCAGTACAGAGGGAGCTGAAATAAAAATATAGCCTCTCATCATCCCCCCCACAAAAGAAAAATCACCCACAAAACTACTGAACGGAGAAAATTTGTAAAACAAAAAAACTTAAAAAAAACCCCCAAACTCCCCAACATAAAATTCAGTTTTAGAGACATTGGGGAGATTCATCTTAAAATCTTCTCTGGATATTGCATATTTGAACCACAGTTCATTTCAGGAAGGTCTGAGCAAATTAATCACTGCATGGAGAAAGACTGGTAAGGCTTTATGATTTTTATTTTACATTCCACAGAAGCTATGTCAGCTGATTTGCTTTCCTACAAATTTAGAAGTAACTTGTTTAATATTGAAAAGTATTATATACCACAATTCTCTCACAGTTTTAATCTCCCATTTATTATGTTTTCATCCAATTAAATTTTGTAGAAAATATTGTACTTTCTTTTCTTCTCATTCCTTCACTGGAAATATTGTTGGAAATTCTCCACACTTTCTAAATAATCAACTATTTATTTTAGCTATTTTGTCATTGGCAGCATACAGACTTCAGCCTTGTTGACTCCCATTAATAAGACAAAGCACTACAAAATTCTGAATGTATTTCACTGTTGATCTTCTTAGTACAGAAGAACCATAACAATAATCCTTGGTTCTAGATTAGGTTGACTGCAAGATTTAAGTATGTGAGTTTGGTGTCAATCCTCTGAAATGTTTATTGTTGCATTTCTGCTCAAAGTAAGAGTTCATGGGCACACAAGTTCTAGGTTGGATAAGATGTACCCTTACGTATTGTAACAGGACCCGGGTAAAACCAGGAAGCCTGGTTTGGACTAAAATTTTTGTCTCTTCATATATTAAAAAAAAAAATAAATAAAAATCATACTTTCAGAATTGTGGTATGAGCCTCTTTAAAAATATTATGAGATATGTCTGTACTATGATGCTCTTTCCAGGAGTTTTCTGTACTGCTCCACAAATAAATGAAAGCAAAACTGATTTCATCATTTTCACGCAAGGTTCTTTTACCCCTCCAAGAAAATTGGCCAATAAATTAGATAACAGATAATATGATGTGGGTGAAACACATCATGTCGAACTACTGAACCTCTAATTTAAACTCAGTGTTACTTTCTTTGACTCATACTATACTTTTGCAGACAGGGAATAAGGTGCTTTTTTTTTCATGTGTGATCTTAGTGGCTCTTACATATCCACAAAACATGCTTCAAACTATCAGGAGTTATGGTTTGAGTTTTTTATCAGTCTGCAAGAAATTCCTAAAATGTGGAACATGTGCTAAAATATCAGAATGTGAGAGTTCATCAATTCACAGAGAAAAATAAAGAGGAGGAGATTTTTGTTATGCAAGAGAGAGAACTAACTCCATAATAGAGTGGACTTGTGACTCCACACTCAATGTTTTTCTTTTCCTTCCTGCCTTGCTCCCTTCCTCCCTCTCCCCTCCCTCTTCTCTCCTTTTGTTCCAGAAAGGTGGGCACCAACAAAAATTTTGCAATATGTCCTTACTCACACATAAGCACACAGTCAATATTGCTTGGAAGACAGAAAAGAACTTTTTAGAGCCTCAGAGCCCATGTTAATATCTGCAAGAACTAAATAATTCCAATACAGTCAGTGTCATTCAGTGAAAACTGGACAAATGGAGAACTACTATACAGCTTTCTGTCAAGAAGGTATTCCTTTAAATTCTCAGTTGAATCTACATCACATTTTGAATTAAGTCTTGCGAATATTTACTTATCCAACCATACCCTTCTAGATAATAGAAATCATCTCAAATTAGTACTGTCTCTCTGTGGATGGCCTACTATTCTGGATGAATTATTTACCATTATGACTGTGGTCACAAATTAAAAGAGATATAATTGTTTTTTTATGAGCAAAAGAAAATCACATAAATTCTCTTTCAGTACCTTAAAAAAAAAAAAAAAAAAAAAACTCAAAACAAGCCTGCCTTTAGAAAGG